>LOEQ01002950.1:64094-77562 GCA_001685075.1 Bramus lutescens | reverse complement strand
CCCCCCCCCGTATATTTATTGTATGTATGTATGCATGCATGCATGCACTTCATGTGCATATATTGTACATGGATAGCAGAAGGGGGAATCCTGGAACTAGAGTATAGTTGTGAGCTACCATGTAGGTGCTGGGAAATGAACCCATGTCATCTGAAAGAGCAGCCAGTATTCTTAACCACTAAGCCATCTCTCCAGCCAAACAGCTCCAGGGAATCTGATGCTTCTGGCTTCTGTGAGCACCAGGCAAACATGTGATGCACAGACATACATTGGAAGCAAAACAGACACATAAAATCAGACAATTAGATTGAATTAATAGGTCAATTTGGAGATAATTACCATTTTAATAATGTAAGTTTTCCAGTCAAAGAAAACAGTTTCTCTGTTTATTTAGCTCTCCTTGAATTTCCTTTTTCCTTTCTTTCCTTTTCTAATTGCTTCATTTTGAGAGTTTCTAACTCAGTAGACCAGGCTGGCCTTGAACTTAATTTAGAGATCCACCTACCTTTGCCTTCTGAGTGTTGGGGTTAAAGGTGTGCCTCTACTGCCCTGCTAGATCTCCTTTAATTTCTTACAACTCTTTTTGCAGTTTTCATTATATATGCCTTATATTTATATTACTGGGTCCATTTGTAATCTATAATTTTGGATGCACTCAGTGGAATGATCAATTTTTCTCTTCTCCACACAGGGTTGTTTTCTTTTTTCTTCTTCTCCTTCTCCCCCCACTTCTTTTTCCTCTTTTTTAAAAAAATTTTATGCATATGAATGCTTTGTTTTCATCCATACCAGAAGAAGAAATCAGATCCCATTACAGACGGTTGTGAGAGCCACCATGTAGTTGCTGGGAATTGAATTCGGGACCTCTGGAAGAGCAGTCAGTGCTCATAATTATTGAGCTATTTCTTCTGTAGTATGGAGAAGCGGGCTGAGTCCTGCCGCCTGGCTAGTTTAACCCCCGAAATAACCACAAAGAAATTGTATTAATTTAATTACTGCCTGGCCCATTATATCTAGCCTCTTCTTGGCCAACTCTCATATCCTGATCTAACCCATTTCCATTAATCTGTGTATCACCACGAGGTTGTGGCTTACAGGGAAAGATTCAGCATCTCTGATCTGGCAACTTCATGGCGGCTCTCTCTCTCTGCCTTCCTCCTCCCAGCATTCAGTTCTGTCTACTCCACCTATCTAAGTCTGCCCTATGGAAAGGCCAAGGCAGTTTCTTTATTCAACCAATGAAAGCAACACATAGACAGACCTCCTACACCATTCTCCAGCCAAGAGAGAGGGTTTCTTGTGTAACAGCCCTGGCTATCCTAGAATTCACTTTGAAGACCAGGATGGCCTCAAACTCACAGAGATCTACCTACTTTTGTCTCTTGAGTGCTGGGATTAAAGGTATGCTCTACCACGCCCAGCAGAATGATCAATTCTTGTGTATAGAAGCCCATGTTTTGCTGAGTTGTTTTTGTTTTCAGAAACCTATCTTATTGATTTTATTTTATTTTGGTTTTTTGAGACAGGGTTCTCTGTATAACAGTCCTGGCTGTCCTGGAACTTGCTTTGTAGACCAGGCTCGCCTCAAACTCACTGAGATCTGCCTGTCTCTGCCTCCTAAATGCTGGTATTACAGGCATGAGCCACCACCTCCCAGCTCCCAACTGATTTATTAACCCAGAATATAATCTTGCTAATCAGTCTCCTCCACACTCTTCGAAGTGGAGGTTGAACCTAGAGTCTTGGGAAAATGCAAGCAAGCACCTGACCACTGAGATAATTGCATTTTTATTGTTTTCTTTATATTAAGATAGGGTCTTGCTAAGTTGCCCAGGTTGGCTCTGAATTCTCCATCTTCTGGCATTCCTGACCATCCGTATATTATCAACTTCCCTTTTGAGACAGGGTCCTAGTGTGGAGCTCTAGTTAGCCTGAAAGTCATTATGTGTACTCTAGGCTGGCCTCAAACTCAGACAACCACCCTGCCTCTACCCCACCCCACAAATTCTGGGATTAACGGTATGCACCATCACATGCAACATAAATCAATTAAAATAGATTACTTAAAAACTAACCTCCCCACCATCCCTAAAGGCGCACACCTTTAATCCCAGCACAACTTTTTTTTTCTTTCTTTTTTTAAATGTGAGTACATGGAATGTGAATTCAGATTCTCATGCCTGGGCAGAAAGTGGCCTTACCACTTGCTAATCTCTGAATCTAATTTTGCAGTCTTTACTAGTGTTTGTTTTTTGATAATGGAATTGTTAGTACTGTTGTATTTTTTTCATTCAATTAATTATTTCTGTGCTTGAAGCCAGAGGTTCACACATATTAAGCACATTTAACTATAGAGTGCTATGCTAGTCTATCACCCCTTTTATTGTTGTTACTTTTGAGACAAGGTCTCTCTATATAGCCCTGGCTGTCCGGGAACTCACTATATAGACTAGGCTGGCCTAGAGCTCACAGAGATCCATCTGCTTATGGCTCCTAACTGTTGAGATTAAAGGCATGTACCACCATGACACCTCCTTTAAAAACAAGAATGGAAGCAACCAAATGTCTATGAGTATAAGTAAAAGAAGGCAGGTTATGAAGAAGAGAATACACAAGGTACAGAACACTATAAAAATTAGAAAAAGTTTATACTTGTACTTGCTGGTAGCCCTGCAAATGA
This sequence comes from Bramus lutescens, assembly GCA_001685075.1. NCBI lineage: Eukaryota > Metazoa > Chordata > Mammalia > Rodentia > Cricetidae > Bramus > Bramus lutescens. The sequence continues at coordinate 74,882 of LOEQ01002950.1, read as the reverse complement.
CTGAGAAGAGCTCTTAACAGTAAGGTGGACAGATAGGAATGGAGCAGTGTCCTGTGTCTCACAGTACACAACCCACGTAAGATATTGTGGTGATAGCTGACCTATGGGGAAGGTACACCTAAACGTGGTGCCACATACCTGAATAGTTTGTAAAGGATTTTAGGTCCTCCAGACTTACAGGAACTTGTGCACCAGAAATTAATACCTGGGGGGAAAAGGTTAAATTGTAAACCCAAAGGGAGATTTTTCAGAAAGTGTCTTATTTCCTGAGGCAATGGTCTTTGATAGTAGTAGCTATGGCACCTGAATTTCCTGCTGGTCAAACATTCGGAGCCACTCTAGGCTCACAACGTTGGCCAGGCCCTGGCGGAAAGCTAGGCAGTGTGGTCGAATCTGCTTGTTCAGCCGGTAGTCAGCCACCAGGTGGATGTAGGCAATGCGGTTGGCCCCAGTTACTGGGATATCTTTCCCACCAAATTTCAGTTCAACCACCTGTGAACATAAAGCACAGGGTTCTAGAGGTGTGACAACAGGGAAACAAAGTTCCAGAAAACAAGAATCCAACACACAACAGCAGCACAAGCTCACAGGACAGCCATGGCAAGAGGCAGCACTTTCTGTCTTTCCTCCCATCAAGCATCGTGTCATCTCTCAGCACTAAGGAATCATGCAGTAATGGAATTATTATACTTCATTTAAAAAAAAGTAGAGCCATTAATGGCAAACTTATGAATCAGAGGGTGATTTGAGTCCCAGAGACAAGGTACTCATTCTGGAGAATAAAAAGTCTTCATACTTTGTTTTAGATTTTCAGAATGTTGTCTCTACTGTAAAATGTTTGATTTAAGGACAGCGGTAAATTATTTTTGAGAGGGGAAGGAATAAGATATATTGAAATGCCTTTAATTCCATTACTAGGGAAGGCTGAGGCAGGAAGATTCCTGGTCTATACTGAGTTACACAGAGAAAACTGTAAAAACAAAATTCAAAACAAACCAAAATATAAAGAAAAAGACAAACCCTCCCCATCATAATGCAGTTACACCGTGTTTCTAAGTTTAGAATGAATCTGAAGAATTGCTCTGTGATTGTCACGGCAGGATCAGTATGAAAGTAGTGCAGTGAAAATGTAGCTCTCACCTTGCAGTGAGTCCTTGCCTCAGCAGTAGGTGCTATGACTGTGTAAACTTTCACATACAGAAAAGACCACCACAGGTCACCAGAGATGCGGTACCATCAGCTACAAGAGCATGCTCTGAAATGCCTTGTTTATAACAATGTAAAAGAAATACATTTCTGGGGTTAGTGGAGGTTACCTATTCTGTGAATAAAGAACATACAATAATCAAGGGTAGGGCCGCACACTTCTAACCCCAGCTCTTGGAAAGTAAAGGCAGACAGCTAATTCGAAGCTACCCTGGGCGACATACTGGCAGTGAGAGGGTGGAGACACACAATAAAAGAGCAAAATCATTTTTGTGTATCCTCATTAACATTCACTGCTAGTGAACTAAAAACGACAGTTTGAAATGGGATCAGTGTCTGGGAAAGCAGGAGGCAAGTTCTGGCTGTAGGGTGCTTATAATGTAGATCACAGAACTACTGGCAACACCACCACTCCAGCTTTACTTTTTTTCATGGCTCCATTAAATCTCCAGCATAACAAGAACATACTATGAGCTGAGTAGTGGCTTTTATACCCCCAAGTTTACCACTTTTTATAAAGGTATTTCAATGTGAGGTGAAGAACTTTACTTAAATCAATCTGTATCTGGTACTGGAGGGCAGGGTGGTCTAATTGCCATTTTATGAAAGTTATGCAGCTTTAAACTTAAGTGTTAAACTTGACTGATTCCTTCCTGCAGTATCTCACATTTTAGACATTCAATCCTTCTTACTAATTTGCTTTTTCAGTTTGGGACCCATCAAAACTTACAATGGGCTTTCAAGCCATTGTCTCTGGGCTGAGTGAGGACTGTTCATTACCGTAATTCCTTTCCTTGTATTCAGCTGACAGTTCATCTGTTAACCAGGCCTCCTGAGGCTGGCTATTATATTACCATATATAAAAACATTGCTTCCTTTAAATGGATTAAGGAAGGTAATAGATGATGATGTGATTGTATGATGTGAAGACAAAGAAACAATCAAGTTTTCAGTTAAATGGACTTCCAAGACCACCAATTATCTTGCCTAGTAAGACAACAGTGAAATTTCTAGTAACTTAATAAAGTGGTGATACTACCTTTAATTTAAAACCTGCCCTCAGACTAAATCTAAACATCTATGTTTATTTAAAAGTCACCCAAATGTGCCACAATTCTAGGTTTGATAGAAACATTAAGGCACCCTTTGAAGACTGGACAGAAGGTTGTAGATATAGTTTAGTGGTGGAGGAAATGACTAGCATCATGAGACTCTGGGTTCCACCCCCAGCAGTGCAATGAAAAGGCACCACAAGGAAGCTCTCCTTGTAGGCATTTTCCTCTGGGACTTCTGGGGATCAACTGTGATACCACCACAGCTGCTCCCACATCAGGGAAGGCCCTGTGACTTGTCTAAGGTCATATAGCCAAGAAAATTGAGGACGCCAATCAAAGTTTTATGACTCTATTCTCACTATTTATGATTACTTATGGTTACACCCTTGGCGTTTTCCTCCAGTAAACACACATAAATTAGTATCTAAACTTTAAGTTCATTTTTAGACTAAAAACTGGCAGATTGTTCACACTAAGGAAATACTCTAGGAACAGAACTGCTACTTTACAGAGGAAGAGTAGTGGCACATGGCCCACAGAGGGTTTTCTGCTTCTAAGTACTTCTGCAGAAGTTCCTTAGGTTTGTACTTCTGTACTCTTCTCATGAGATCTTTGGTATAGCAACTCCTGCATCAGCATTTATCACTTCTTAAATCAGTGGAAAATTCTATGCCACCAATAGCTGCCTCAGGGAACACCTCACAGTACTAATCAAGTGTACCAACTAGTTGTTTTTTTTTTAAATCAACTTGACATAGGATAGAGTCATTTGGAAAGAAGGAACCTCAATTGAGAAAATGTTCCCATCAGACTGGCCTATAGGTATTTTCTTAATTAGTGATTGACGTGAGAGGGTCCAGACCATTGTGGGTGGGGTCATCCCTGGACTTGTGGTCCTGGGTTCTATAAGAAAGCAGGCTGAGCACACGACAAGAAGCCACCCAGTAAGCAGCACTCCTCTACTGCCACTGCATCAGTTCCCGCCTTTGGGTTCTTTCTGAATTCCTGCTCTGACTTCCCCAGAAGACAGACTATAAACTGCAGGACGAATAAACACTTTCCTCCCCAAGTTGTTTTTGGTCAGTGTTTTACCACAGTAACAGAAACCTTAACTAAGAGATCATGCTGCCAAGATACAGGGCAACAGTAGCATACATATTGGCTGTACAGAGAAAACATCCTTATGATGGTACAAACCTCACCTTCCAGACAATCCTGCCTCCGCACTCTGTGCTAGGATTACAGTTTATTCCCTAGGTGTGACTGACTGGTGAATTCTGGAACCTTGGCACAGAACACACCCAGGATGTTTCCAGGTTACAACACTTGGGCTTTCTACATGGGCAATGGGGTCCTCATAATTGAGCAGCAGGTATTTTCTGAACTGAAATTTCTCCCCAACCCCCTAAATTTATTTTTCATTTGATACATTAAAAACAGAAAAAAGTATGCATTTATGGGTTCCTATGTAATGTGATGTCATGATGTTTGCTGCATATTAAAGTCAGGTTAAACACATAGCCACAAAGTTTTTTGTTTTGTTTTGAGACCGGGTTCCTTTGTGGTTTTTGGAGCCTCTCCTGGAACTCGTTCTGTAGACCATGCTGGCCTCAAACTCAGATTCGCCTGTCTCTGCCTCCTGAGTGCTGGGATCAAAGGTGTGCACCGCCACCGTCTGGCTCACTTATCATTTTTTCAATGATAAAAGCAACTGAATTCCTTTCTTCTAGATGTTTGAAATACACAGGGACTTTTTCTCTACAGTCACTTTACTATGTGAATACATACTGGTATTTAATGCACTGATGACCTTTGAATAACCAACATTAGAAACAAGTAACAATGTAAATTAAAAAAAAATTGCTAGGTGTGGTAGCACATGCCTTTGATCCCAGCACTTGGGAGGTAGAGGCAGGTGGATCTCTGTGAGACTGAGGCCAGTTTGGTCTACATCGTGAGTTCCAGAACAGTCAAGAGCTACATACTGAGATCATTCCTGTCTCAAAAAACAAACAAACAAGAACAAACTTTAAAGTAGTTACTAACCAAATTACTGAACTCAGAAAAAGATTACTGCTGTACATCAAGGACTAACAATGCTGTCTGGAGGCCCACTGCCTGCCTAGCACATGCCTGGGTTCTAGCTCCAACCTTTCTACCTATAACTTTTAAGTCATGCTTGTTAATACTTCACAGCTTATAATTTGTGTTTCCTTAATTCACATTTTGTTTGGTGGCTAGTAATGATCCATTTATGAGGATAACGTATGTTTTCTGCTCTTTGTTGAGACAAATTCTGGATATAGACCAATCTAGCTTAGAATCTGTTAATCTGTTGTGTTAGTCTCTCAGGTGTTAGAATTACTACATCCATCGGTATGTATAGTTTTGTAAGCATTTTAAGGAGTTTTCTAAGTTTTGGGAACACTTAACACATACTACAAAAGAAAGGATGGATAGTATGCTGTTGTGCCAAGGTCGGGCAGAAAACAACTGTTTTTCTTCCTAGGACAAATATAATATTCTACAATTGGCTATCGTGATGCCTACCAACTCGGAATCTACTTACTTCATGAGGATGAATTTCATGAAATATGACTTCCATAATGATAAAGCTGGTATCAAGAAAACTAGTTTGGATGTCAGGTAGTGGCGGTTCATGCCTCTAATCCCAGCATTCGGGAGGCAAAGGCAGGTAGATCTGAGTTTAAGGCCAGCCTGGTCCACGTAATGACTTCCAGGACACACAGAACTACACAGTGAGTTCGTGTCTGGTCTATAGCATGAGTTCCAGACAGCCAGGGCTAGGGCTACACAGATAAGCCCTGTCTTGAGAAACTACACAACAAACAAAAAACTAGTTTGGAGGTTCATGTGGTAGTTTATGACTTCAATCCAAGCACTAGAGACAGAAGCAGGTGAGACCTTGTCTCACCAGACCCTCCCATTAAAAAANAAAAGGTGATTTTGGGTTAGGCACATGTCTTTAATCCTAGCACTTAGAAGACAGAAGTAGGCAGACCTGTGTGTTGAATATTAGTCAGCTTCACCTACATAGTGAAACTCTGTCTCACAAAAATACACATGAGCTGGGCAGTGGCGGAGAATGCCTTTAATCACAACACTGCAGAGGCAGGTGGATCTTTGTGAGTTCAAGGCCATCCTGGTCTTCAAGAGCTAGCTAGTTTCCAAGACAAGCTCCAAAGCTACAGAGAAACCCTGCCTCAAAAAACCAAAACCAAAAACAGAACAAACAAAAAAAAAAAACATGCACACAAAGTGCACACACACCAAATAACAAAAGCCCAACAAACCAAAACCAACATCAAAACCTAGTTTGACTTTAATATAGGCCTTTTAAAAATTTTTTTTTCCTTTTTGCAAATAGGATGAAAGCAGCAGGAGTGACCAGGGAGATATGAGGGAAGGAAGGTTTGGCAGTCACTCCCCAGGATGGAAATGAGAGAAGCTCCAGCTGCAGCACAGCTATGAGGTACTAATTTAGAAAGGGAAGGACTGCCCAGCAGGGCAAGCTATCCCTAAAAAGATGTTGAGAATAGGAGTGAAATGGAAGGCTTGAGCTGCTGTGGCTGCCAAGCCACCCCAAAAAATCTTTTCCAATTAAGAATACTGCCATGGCGACAGAGGTATGAAGAACATCTTCCCACTGAAAGAATAAAATGAGCCCCAGCTCACCTGTGCTTCCCCCAGGTCATTGTTCACAACAGTAAAGTTCAGTCCCAGCTCTTCCACATCCTCCTCATAGCTCTTGAGGAAAAGCAGGTTCTTATAGACTTCAGGGTCCAATGAGGCCAGATGGTGAATGTCCACATCTGCACTGGTTCCCAGCAGCTTAGACAGGAAAAACCCAGCAAATGGTAGCTCCACCAGCATGTTTTCATACAGAGCCTTCAGACAGACCAGAGGGCAGACAGGGATTACTAACATTCACTATTATCCTCATGCTTCCTATAACCCAAACACAGTTTGATTCAACAGTGAAAGAGTCCTGAGTAGTATACTCTGTCTCCATGATAATGAGACAATCCTAAGTGAGGCCAATGCATTTACCATGTGCTAGGCCAGGGCTGAAACCACAGAGTGCTAATACCAAATGGGACTTGTAAGGTCATTGCTAAGTCCTTTACGCCATAATAGGTAAGCAAATGTTTTCCACAGAGTCAGACATGAGCGCTTTAGGGTTTGTAGTAGTGTTAGGCACCAAATGAACACAAACAGGAAACTCAAACACACCAGAGTACTGTCTCACAATACTACAGATGGATCCTTCAAGCTCCGGGAAGCTTGGAACACCCTTACCATAATCTATGGCTTCGGCTGCACCCCTCTACTTCCTGCCTCTGCATCTGCTGGTCTTCACTGTGTCTTCTTTGTGTCACATCTTTCATTTATCTTTGAAAGACACTGGTCATTGGATTTTGGGACCTCTTCTAATTCAACACGGTTTCATATTTTAACTTGACCACATTCACAGCCAGGGTGCACTAAAGCTTGAACACAGCTCCCTGGAGATTATAGATCTGGACATATCAACTGCAGCTGCTCACACTCTACTACTGTAGTTCAGAAGACTGCTGTTCTTCCAGAGGACCTGAGTTCAATGCCCAGCACCCACATCAGATGGCTCCTATAACTATGGCTCCAGAAGATCTAATGTATTCTTCTGGTCTCTGTGAGCTCTTGAATACATATGGCATATGCTCACACAGATACACACATACACACCCCTTAAAAAGAAAAAAGAGAAGAAATATGTCTTTATGGCAGGTCATTCCTACCTTTAATACTAACATTTTTTTTTGAAATTATTTGCACAGAAGTATAACTGACAGACCAACCTTGCATGACCACTTGATAAATTTCTTACTTGGTTATACCTGAGTAACTTAAGGGAACCTCCTCCACAGATCTACTCTTAGTCTGCTCTCTTAACAATAAGTTTCACCACTCTTATAAGATATCTTATAAGGGGGCTGGAGAGATGGCTCAGGGGTTAAGAGCATAAGCTGCTCTTCTAGAGGTCCTGAGTTCAATTCCCAGCAACCACATGGTGGCCCATAACCATCTGTAATGAGATCTGGTGCCCTCTTCTGGCCTGCAGGCATGCATGCAGGCATAACACTATACATAATAAATAAATAAATCTAAAAAAGATATCTTATAAGACTTCTTATAAGATAGCACACATTAGGTTTTCACTGAGGTGTGATAGATTCATCTATTTATCTGGTGATGGGTATGCGTGGTGTTGTCATTTCTGAACTTTCATGAACATTTACTTAGGAGCAGAAGAGCATAGAGGTAACTGGCACAAGGAAGATATTATCCAAAAAGTTCTAAAATGCTAGTACTTTTCTTCTACCAGTGATGTGTAAAGACTCCTGCTGGCCCTCATGCTCCCACCTGTCAGTACTGCCAGCTTCCTAATCTTGGCCCTGGTGGTTGAGGCATGGATCATCTCACTGTGGCTAGAAGCTGACAACTATTGGATTAATTAGTGTTAGTGAGTTAGTATGCAGATCTCCAGAGATTTCCTGGCAGAGATGGAAAGTAAAGTTTCTAACATCAGGTCAGAGATTCATGCCACAAGGTAAATATTCCAATGGCCACAGTTGTAAAATGCAATAAAGACTCAAAAATGTGTGGTGAGATTAAAAAAAAAATTAGGAGTCAGTGGCAAGGTAGCTCAGGGGGTGAAAGCTCTTGCTGCCAAGCCTTGTGACCACATTGTAGAATGAAAGAACTTTTACCTTTACATCCACATGTGCACCATGGCAGATGAGCACACAAAAGCACGTGAAAAACCAACCACCACCACATTATTGGTGTCTTATTCTGACAGGCAAACTTGGAAACTGTAACCAATCTTTGTCAAGTTTTCTAGTAAACAGCTTGGTTGCTGTTCTTAAACACTCTCGTAAACATAGGCATCACATTGAGCAGGCTATGACCAACTCATTTCCCCAAGATCTAATATGCTAAGAAACTGACTTCTAAGGAGCACAGAAAGAATCTGAGTTCCTTCACAAATGTTTTTTCTATTGGGATATGTCTAACCTAGAGATCAATGTTCATAGTGAGTGTGTGCTCCTTCCCTACCTTCCAGGGCAGTTGCATGTCCAGGTAATGTTCAAATAAAAGAATAAATCTCCATGGGCAATTACACTCTACAGTAACCCCTTACCCAGTGCTCCAGGCAAGCGGGCATTACCAGCTACATCATACACTTCACATGAGACCTGACAGTAAGACATTAAGAGGTGAATCACTCTTCATCCACTCTCAGTTCCAAGTAGTCACAGTCCTCATTCACTGTTTCATACTGTGTTCTATGATGTCATTAGCTCTCAAACAAATAGTGGAAAGCCTAGATACAGTGTACGCAGATCTTGGAGGAGGACCACAATTTGAAAACTCACCTGGGTTAGAGGATTGAAGGACACTAGAAAATATTTGAGGATCTCTCCCCCAAAGTAAGCATTTTGCATGGCACTGGTGTTTTGCTTCAAAAAGCTACTACCAGACACTCTAAAATGCTCCTTTCCAGGTTACCCAATAGGAAAACCTTGTCAACCTTAGCTAGGAAAAACAAGATGCATGGCCCTGTGATTTATAGCCAATCTGAAGATGAATCATTTCCCAATCAACTTTTTGAAAGTTGACAACATAGTATGAAATGAGAGAATGAATAATAAAACTGCAACCACTCACATAGTATCCACTGATAATATTAAAAAAGTTGTTCCAAAAGGTCATAGTTCACTCAAGTTAAAAATGGTTAATACACTGGAAGTGGTGGGCTGGATCTCTGACTTCAAGGCCAGCCTGGTCTACAAGAGCTATTTCCAGGACAGGCTCCAAAGCTACCGAGAAACCCCTATCTCGAAAAACCAAAAACCCAAACCAAACCAAACCAAAAAAAGGTGAAAACAAACAAAACAAACCACAGAAAATCTTTGAGAGTTCAAGGCCAATCTGGCATATGTAGTGAGATCCAGGAAAGCCAGAGCTACATAGTGAAATCCTGTCTCAAACAAACACAAAGCCCCCAACAACAATAAAAAAAAAAGCAAACAAAAAACTCCAACCAACCAACAAACAAAACCGGTTAATACTATTAACCTGTAGTACTTATAAACACCATGACTTCTAAATGAAAGATGAGTTCAAAGCCAAGGAGAGCATTCTGTATAAAGCTGCATGATTGATCCCAGGTGTTGAGAAAAAGCCCTCATTTACACAGTGGACTTTGAAAGTAAGCTGGAGTGTAAATCATTGGATGTTCAATATGGAAGGTCATTGTTTGCCATTTCTGCATTAGTAACAATAAACTAGAGAAATTTGTTAAATATATCAGGGCTACCTGAATTTTAAGCAGAAATCCCACTGTGACTCATAAAATGTAAATGTATAGGTATAATTTTTTACATAAGGCAGGTTTAAACCTTTAAAGCATTTAATATACAAGCACTAATAAATGATAGCATTAAAACTATGACTGCATCAGCTAAATGGATTATAAATTAAATTTCCATAATGTATGCAACTGAGATACAAATGTAAGCATAAATCAAGGTATTTTCTAAATACAGGTTAGTTATATAACTCTAAAACTGTCTATTTTTTATGCAAAATAACCCACTTAGCATTTTCCAGCCCATTGCACCATACTTGTTCCTAGAAACATATCAATAACTACCTGTCACAGGAGAAAAAGATAGGTATACAGAAAACCCTGTGCAGTGTTTTCCAGCTATCTGTCCTTTATGAGTGTTTATAGCCAGAAATGGTGCCAAAACGGTTTGAAATGAAAAGGATTAATTATAGTAGAAGCCTTTTAATATAAGTGAGTGCAGTCTCAATGTAATTAATGCAAATTGTGGCTCTATCAGGAGAAGAAATGTGAGCCACAGCACAGGCCACTTCTGTTTGCTGCCAAATAACTTTGGTAATTTACTACATTAAGAATCAATAAAAAAATAATGCTTTTCAAATGCATCTCTATCAATCTTCAGGTAGTTCTAAAGTGAACATTTATAACTTAATCTAAAAACTATAGGAGATGAAGTCTTGCTTTAAAGCCATCCTAAATGAGTAAGCAAATAATAATTTTAATTATTTCCAGTCAGGCTAACTACACAGTTTGAAAAACAAAACAGAGCTCTGAGCTAAGTACGTATACCCAGAGTAGTACACTCTAGAACTGAGCTTTGGAAGTTAAGAACTGGATTGACCCATGAGGATCTGGAGTGTAAGCTCCTACTCTACAGGACACACACCAAGTCTTGGCTATAGGGGCCCAAGTAGAATCAATAGTATCATCCACTTAAAACACTTATTAGTTGCCAACTACGTCAGGCAACATTTTACAGACAAGGCTACCCCTATGAGTTTGTAAAACCACATGCCCTTTCTGGACCCTTTCGGGTCACCTACAAATGTGTATGTCATCAAGACTCATTTAAGCTTCAATGGCTGCACAAGCCTTTGATTCCACCACTCAGGA
>LOEQ01002950.1:23172-39661 GCA_001685075.1 Bramus lutescens | reverse complement strand
GGACAGGCTCCAAAGCTACAGAGAAACCCTGTCTTGAAACAACAACAACAACAAAAAACCAAAAACAAAAAAAAATACAAAACAAAACCCAAAACAAAACAAATCCATAAATATGGTAGCAAGATACAAAGCTATCTAAAACAGGATTTCAATTCTTTTCATGGGGTTAGGTCAAAGCACACACAAAGTGAATGTTGACCTAAATTTCAGAGGAGAGTGTTTGAGACATGGTCTTGCTTAATTTATCTTGAAATCAATATAGCCCAGGCTGGCCCTGTGCTTACAATCAGTCTGCCTTGGCAACTTGAGATCTGGAATTAATTACTAACATTCATCATTGCACTTGGCTTCACAAAATTTTTATTTAATGTTTATGTAAAACAAAATATGGTCAGAGTGTAAAATATCTCATGGTGCATTATTAATTCAGATACTCCTAAGCCCCAAAGATAAGACTGACATATGAAGTTATAAAACACCCAATAGTAACTGTAAAACAGTGAAGTTATCTTCTAGTGTACACAAAAAAAACAGTGTTCCACAGAAGGGAAGTGTTACTAGCAAAGATCCCAGAGCTTAATTATATATAGACAAGAAAACATACATGCTACCATATGCCCCAAATCCACGAATGGTCACACAAGCATTTCAACTCTGAAGTAGGTGAGCTAGCTTATTTGTAACCTAGAAGAGGTTGCAAAATAGCCCATCTTCAAGGAAGGGCTCAGAAGGCAACTTTTAAAGTTTACTTACAAACGCAGAGAGAGGTGATTAAATTGTGCAAACATGTATTACATCAATCTGTACAAATTATGAATTCAATGATGCATTAGCTCTGTATTCACACAATCAAAACATTATCAGTTACTTTCACTACTGCTAATGCTTATGCTTCTAAGTGAAATGTGTTGTAAAATCAGGCAGAATGGGCTGCAGAGAGACTCTCATGGACTTGTAGGATGAATAAGCAGTCCCTAATTAGCCCATCAGGTTAAGTGCAAGCATTAATGGGTCTTTCCTAAAGTCTAGCTTGACATCTTTCTCCAAACATGGCCAAGAAGAAAGTTCCATTAGCAATATTAATACAAGCTTAGTTGATCATTTTCATTCAATTAACTTCTTTCAATTAAATAGATAGCTTGACAAAAGCAGTGATAAAAGACCTGAAGGGACAGCTGATGACTCTCATGGAACATTAGTGTGCGAGAGGTCGCTGGTATTAACGGCCTGTAAATCTAGCATTCAATTTGGAAGATGCATTTCTTCTGCTCTCACTCCTTTAACGAGCAATTTTAGCTGACTAGATGTGTTTGCAGCAGAAATTGCATGGGGGTCAGAGCCAAGCACCTTTTTTCTGCTCTTTTTTTTTTCCACCCCAAGTTAGTAGTGGTCTCCTGCCAGCAGGCCAGCCATGGTACCCCATAACTTCTTTTTCTCCATGGTTAGACATGAACATATACTAGAGTAATAGATACACAGCATGTATAAACAAAGACCAATTCTACCTTTATGACTCCATTTTACAAAAGATTTAAAAATAATTTTTTTACCACAAAAAAAGATCTGCTAGTGAAAAATAAAATGGAAACATTTAAAATTTTTTATTACTACTTCAACCTGTCAAAGTCTTAAGAAATTTTACTCATGTATTAACTGTGTAAAAGCAAGGTTTTAACTTTTCATCTTTTTTCCCATTTTTTATTGAATTTTATTTAAATAACATTTTTTTCATTTATTGTACATACTGACCAGTTTCCCCTCCCTCTTCTCCTTCCGTCCTGCCCTCCCCTTTACTTCTCATCCTGTGCAGTAGACTTATGCGAAAGGTAGAAGTCAATGTTTAGGAGTCAGTTCCTTCTTTTTATTGTGTGTGATTCAGGCCTCAGCTCAAGTCTCCAGGCTTGGCAGAAAGCCTTTACCTACTAAGGTACTTCACTAGCCCAAAAGCAAGGTCTTAAAACAAAACAGATATAAAATAAAAATACGGTTTTTCTTTAAAAGTTTTGTAAATTAAAATTATGCCTGAAGTTGGGCTGGAGAGATAGATGGCTCAGTTGTTCTTCCAGAGGAGCCAGGTTCAATTCCCAGCACCCACATGGCAGCTTACAACTGTCAGCTTCTCAAGTTCAAGGAGATGTGACACCCTCACACCATGTTCAGGTGTGAAAATTAAATTATTTAATTTATTAAACCATAAAACTAAATTAAATAAAAAATTATGCCTAAAATCAACCTCTACATTTCTATTCTTCTGAAAGGAACCAAGCAGACACAAATCTGTGCTAGATGCATTCTCCCACATGTCACATACCTTGAACAACTGAACCCATCGCTTCTGCTCCATTTGTATGCACTGTTGCATCTCAGAATTAGTAGTGACCCCAATACTCTGAAATGCAGTGACATATTCTTCCCGAATTTCTGGCTTTGTTTCCGGATATGCTAGCTTGATGATCCCCAAGCAGGCATCCCGAAGGCAGCGAGACAGCAGGATTAGCTCCTCCAGAGTGAAAGGCATCATGGATGATTGTCTCTGACCTACAACTGAAACAACCCAATTTTCTACCAGTTTTTTTTTTAATTAATATACACAGCAAGGGGGGGGAAGAGCCTCTTTCAAAGTAACAGGCCCTGACACAAGCAGCAAACCCATTTTTCAAAATTCTCACCTTCTATGGGATCACCAAAAAATTCATTGTCGTGTATGGAAATCAGCGAATGACTGAACAAGGAGCTGAAGAGGTAAAAGAGTGGGATAATTCTACTAGAATCTTCAAAAGACATGGGCGAGCCCCTTGATATCACCTGAAGCAATGGCACCATAGACCTAAAGTAGGGGAAAGGAGAAACAAAATGGCTACTTTAAGGAAAATTTTATCTTAGGAATTAAGATATCAGATAAATATATTAAGTGAAAATAAATTTACATCAATGATAAAATTACTTACAAGGAAGGAAAGGTCCCTTCCTGAGACAACATTAGTTAATAACAGCCACCAGAAAAGACAAGAGTCAATCAGATCAACCTGTTTGATGGGTCCCTGTTCCTGCCACCTACAAGTCTATGCAGCTACTGAGAGTGGACATAGTCCCAGGCCAAAGTACTGGAGAGTTTTTGATGAAGATTAGGTTCCTGCATGGAAAACTGTCCCCTCTCCCCAGGCTTCCATATAACAAATGCCAATGTTTGTGGCAGCACAGAACATTTTACCTAGCTCCCTGATTTTATGAAGGGTTATAACAGTTCTACATTGAAAACAAATTAGAACCTTCCACTCCTCTCAGTGCCTTGTTCCTCTTGTCCATGTTTACAAGTGGCTCCCCTGCCTGCTATATTGACGGTTTTGTAGAAAAATTTGTGTATTACCTATCACAAGCTGTGATCTGTTCCTTTCTTTCTAATGGAAGTCTGTCATATGGAACACATGCTAGCTCTTTCAAAACAAGAAAGCATCACATCCCTTCTGCAATGGAGACCTGTGAGTCACATTACACCTTCTTGAGTATACATTATACTTTCTTGCCTCTCTGTGGATTTTTTCCACAAAATTTCTTTCTTTCTTTCCTTTTCTTTCATTCCTTCCTTCCTTCCTTTTTAAAATTTATAGCCCTGACTGTACTGGAACTCACTTTGTAGACTAGGCTGGCCTCAAACTCACTCAGATTCCCTTACCTCTGTCTCCTGAGTGCTGGGATCAAAGTTGTGTGCTCCCAAAAGTTGCATTTTGGAGACAGGAGCAGGGGTGAAGACCAAGAAGCCAATACCACACATGTATGGTGGCAAAGTAGAAGCCTTTTAGTTCTTACTGCGAGTGGGGTGTGTGTATGTGTCTTGGTAAGCGAGGCAGATGAAAATGGGACTCTGAATCTACATGGTACTGCCTTCAGGGAGGGTCTAAAATGAGAACAGAAACTCTATGCAGGTCACAACAATCTGTTAACTCTAGTCACAGGGGATCTGATGTTTTCTTCCAGCCTCCTTGGGCATGCATCCATACAGACATATACTGTCCTATTATACTACCAAAGCCAGGAAAGCTGAGAGCTGACTTAAGCAGGTACAATAGTGGTTTCTTCCCCTGCCTAGTCCCATGAGAACAGAACCTAGCTCCACTTCCTGAGAGTCCTTACTGTGCCACCAGGCCATCCACAAAATTTTTTCCAACAGGGGCTGGAGAGATGGCTCCAAAACGGGATAGAGAGAGGTTAAGAGCACTGGCTGGTCTTCCAGAGGTCCTGAGTTCAATTCCCAGCAACCACATGGTGGCTCAAAAACCTCCCTAATGAGATCTGGTGCTCTCTTCTGGCCTGCAAGCAGACATGCAGGTAGAACACTGTATACATAATAAATAGATAAATCTTTAAAAAATTCCAATAAACACAAAAAAATTAATTCATTGCCGTATATTTTGTTGAGATTAGTAGAGATAATGGTCAGTACCCTTTGGCCTGCTAGCCCAGAGAAGAGCCACAAAAATCACTTAAAACCAAGAAGCATATAATATTTAAGGGAACAAGGTCAAGCAAGCGTTAAACAGTTGCTGAGTATATGTTGTTTCCTACATTTAAGCAGTGCTGAGCAAGCCCTGAAGAATCACTCTTGCTGTGAATCTTGGTCCTTACATTACCATAAGCCACTGCAGGATCAGTCAGGCAGATGATTAAAGCCGTTAACCAACATTAACTTATTTGTTCTCCCCTTAATTCCATGAGGTGAGCAAAAGAAGTTAATCACTGTCATTTGAATGAAGGAATATGGAACTTGGAAGAAGAGTCACCAGTGGACTCTGAAGCCAGGGACAAAAGAAACACAGGCCATTCTTAACATTACAAACACAGACTCAAACATCCTTCTCAAATCAGATCAATCTCAAGAGACATGGAAGGAAATAAGTCTATAATTTAATGTGACAAGTAGGACATCAAAAGCTGGTTGATTACAGACTTCAAATGAATCCCTGCCATTTGTAGTAACCCTCAGAATAAGTATGTGCACCTGTCTGTGGAGAGTACTCCCTCCCCCTACTGAAGAGTTTTTAGCTTTTCCTACTGAATGGGCTCCTGTCTAGGGATGCCCTGAGAGCTCTTTGTGGACAGTGCAGTGACCACGAGAAGAATAGCCTTTGGTAAAGCTGCCTGTTTGCTGGCTGTCGGTTGTTTTAGCTTTAGTAAGTTAGAAACTAAACTGTCTCACATTTCAACGGGAAATACTGGAAAGAACACACTTGAATAAAAATAAACTTTTGTTGTATCATGGTGGCGGTGCATTCCTTTAATTCCGGCACTTGGGAAGCAGAGGCAGGTGGATCTCTGCATGTCTAAGGCTAGCCTGGTAGACTACAGAGTGAGTTTCAGGACAGCCAGGGCTACACAGAGAAACCTTGTCTCAAAAAAACAAAACAAAACGCCCACACATTTACCCACTCCCATTTCTAGACTTGTTGGCCTGGGGTGAAGTTCAGGCTGCATCTCATTTGGACATGGACCCTCTTAGTTACCTGATGAGACAATGAGACAGTCTCCTAAGTCTGACCTAAGTCTCCCTACTGAGTTAGTCTTGCTGAGAAACTATTCTCAAACTAAATTCACTGTCATTTTCAGAAAAATCAGGTGTTTCATTCTTCATTTTATTTCCAAAAGTAGTATGATGAGATGTTAAGTACAAATATACTAATACATTGTTTATGTTTCTGCAATTTATTTAATAAACTAAACAAGTAACAAGAAATTCCAAATTCCCGACTATCTTTAAAAATTGCTTTTAAAAACTCTCTAACTTTAGCCATTGTAACGTAGTATTAATAATTTAATATAATTAACATTATCATTTTTCTTTCACACATCATGACTCCATTTCCTCACCAAAAGACAAATGTCATAAATAAACAGGCAATTATCAGACAAACCATAGCAGTATCTTTGTTGCTAAGCTGGGTTACTTACAGGTCAATGGTAATTTCCTGTGTCCTAATGATCTCCAATCTCCTCTTGCCCTAAGTAAACTATTGTTTAAGTCAAGGTCATGTCAGAAGGATTAAAATGCACCAAAACCTTTTATTTTAAAATTTCTAAGTATGAATCTAATCTAGGTGTCTCTAACCTCTGCTGATTGAACCACTCAGCCTTCATGAGTGTCACCAACCATAGTGGGCTGAGAAAAACTCTCTTATTCATGTAAGAATCATTAAGATCCAAGTAATTCAGAATAATGCTATACATGAATGGAAGTTTTCCTACCACTGATAAGAGGTTTTCTGGATGAGACGGAAGCTGAGCCAGGACTGTAAGCTCCAAGCCAGGCTAGCTGCACACTGAGACCCAGTTAGTTTTTTGCTTTATAAAAACAAACAAAAGGAGCAGAGCAGGGATTGGAGAGATGTGCAATATTTTAGAGCACTGGCTGCTCTTCCAGAGGACTGGGGTTCAATTCTTAGCACCCCCACAGTAGCTAACAATCACCAGTACAGCCTCAAGGGATTCGAAGTCTCTTCTGATCTCCACAGGCATCAACAATACATGTAGTACACAGATATACATGCAGGTAAAACAAACACCCCCATATATAAAATGAAACAAAGTTTTCAAAGAGAAAAGTCCCAATGTCTGAGATTTTCAAAACAAATTTCCCTTCGGATAAAGCCAACATGCTAATGAAGCTTACAAATAAGTTAACTGTAAAATTAGGCACTAATTTTTCTGTGTTTGAGTGAAACTGAAGCCATTCAGAATAAAATTTTCAAAAAGGACAGAACAAGTATTAGCAGTAATTTAAATACCCATGCAACCCTTTCTTTAAGCTGCCACTTTTCATGTCCTCAGGCTGAATCTGTAGCCTGGGCAGCACATACCCTGTGATCATCTGCGTTGTCATTGAAGAGATGAGAAACCAAAGGTGCCGCAAAAATCTGGCATTAAAGGCTAAACTGTAGAGAAGCCTGAAGAGAAACAGAAAAAGAGGAATAGTAAGAAATTATTCTTCAAATTGTAACTTAAAAAACAAAGCTACACTGCATATATTTTTCTGAACAAACCACAAATTTCCAAGTCAAAAAAAAAAGGAACAACAAAACAAAAAAATAAAGCTACACAACCATACGGTGAAGACAGTACACAATTTAGAACACTCACATTAATACCACAAAAGTTCACATCTGACATGGGCCCCGTGGTAAAGAAACTGAAAACAAGTGCCCTAGCTGCAGGAAAACCTGGCTCTCGCCTACTCTTACTGTCCTGAGATTGAGTCCCAGATCCATCAGCACAAAGAATTCATGGCTGCTTTCACTTAAGTTTAGGTTGCCCTCTCCACAATAAGGTTTACTAAAATACAATAACATTAATTTAAATGTGCTTAGTGCGGTGGCATATACTTTTATCCCAGCAGTTAGGAGACAGAAGAAGGAAAACCAAGTGTTTAAGGCTAGTCTTGGCTACATAACATGTTCAAGACCAGCCTGAGACCTTGGGTCAGAAACAAAAAACAGAATTTAAACCTAAAAAAAAAAAATCAAATCCCTGTATGTGAGATGAAACCAACAAAAATATAGGCTAATGATGATGGAAAAACATGTCTGTAAAACAGGGATGTGATTTACTAAACACATTTTAAGACAAAGTAGGAAAACAACAACTAAGCAAATGCAACTAAACAATTTTCACAATGAAAGAGATACATTAGGAATGATTGTGAGATAAAAATTTAAAGACAGTGCCACAAGAGAAGACTGTATATCTTAAATATCAACACAGCAATCACATGTCCTTTATGTGGCATCTCTGTTCCCGTCATTCACTGAGCCTAATATACAAAGCAAGGGGCAAAGAATCCAAATAACTAGCATACAAGTCAGTTTGTGGTTAGGAAAAACAAAGTTTCTCCACAGAATTGTCCTCTGGCATCCACACTCCACTGTGGTATATGTACTATATCACACACACCGCACATATAGAATTAAAAATAAAATTTTATTTAAAAAATTAGTAGTGAAATGTCACACACTTTAAATCCCAGCAACCTAGGATGCAGAGGCAGGTGGATTTCTCGGGTTGAGGTCAGTCTGGTCTATACAGCCAAGTCTGCAGCCAACCTGGATTATATGAGATCCCCTTCCCACCCTAAAAAACAAACAAACAAACAAACAAAAAACAGGGAAAAGTATGACATTTACACAGAATCCTGAAATCGTTTTTCGTGTGTTCCACAGTGTAGCCTAGCCTGGGATTAAGAACTCATGATCTCCACATCAGCTGCCTGAGAATACGGATCTCAAACCTGGGCACCCACACAGAGCAATCATAAAATCTTGAACAGGCAAGGCTCTGCTAAGATTATTTTGCAGACTGGAGGGATGACTCAGCAGTTAAGAGCACTGGCTGATCTTCCAGAGGACTTGGGTTCAATTCCCAGTACTCACATAGTGAGTGGCTTACAATCATTTGTAACTATAGTCCCATGGGATCTGACATCTTCTTCTGGTGTGCAAATAAAACACCAATATATATAAGCAAAATATTAATAATTAATAATAAAAAGATTAATTTGCAAACTGCATTTTACAATCTGCTTGTATCAGAAAGGGAACTATTGCCCATCTCAAAAGTATTATAAACTTATAAAAATGTCTGTCAAAGGTTCATGATGAAGTGGTATCAACACTGAAATTCCACATTGAAACACGACTGGGTGAGACTCAAAATTACAATGGGAACTTCTAAAGAACCCTCTGGAAGCAATGAAAAATATTAAAAATGTGTATGTTGCCAGACATGGCAGTACATGCCTTTAATTCCAGAACCTGATAAGCAGAAGCAAATAGGTCTCTCTACATAGACAGTTCTAGGTCAGCTAGGGCTACATATAGGGAGAACCTGTCTCAAAACAAAACAAAAATTTGAAAAAAAAAAAAAAAAGAAACAACTATGAGACAAATTAGGCTAACTTTAACCATACTGTCTGCTGGCATTATTATCCACAAAAGGCTACTTCAAAAGACTAGAAAAAGACTATTAAAGACTATTTTAAAAAAGAGGTTGGGTTTGGTGGCTCAAGTCTATAATCCTAACACTGGGGCAGAAGGCTTGCCATCAAGTTGATACCAGTCTAAACTGCACAATGAGTTCTAAGTCAGCCTGAGCTACAGTACTACCTCCAAAAAAGGAAGAAAAAAAAATCATACTGTAGAAAATTAGAGCTATATTAGGAAATAATACACACCTTGTATCTGAGATGTTTAAAGTAGTTATCACATGCTCAACTTTTTAATCTGTGTATATGTATATAAGAGTGTCATTCCTTATACGGCTAATGAGATGGCTCAGTAGGTAAAAGAACTTGCCAAACAAGCCTGACAACTTGAGTTTAAACCCCAGGACCCACATGGTGGAAGGAGAGATTGGACTCTTTGTAAAGGTTTTCTGTCTTCCACAAGCAGTCCATGGTATACAAATGCCACTTCTTCCAAATAATAAGTAAACAAAAGAAAAAAAAACACAAACTTTTCACATGAAAACATCCTAATATGCCCTATTTGCTTATTTTAGTTCTAGTCAATCAAGAAATTAAACTTAAAAACCATAGTAATTTTACATGCTTTCAAAATGCATGTCTCTTTTGAGCTTTTTCTGAAAACAACAAAACAGAACAAGGATAAAGCAGTATTTCACTTCACCCATTCAGAAAATATCTAGTAATATCTAATATACCAATAATCTAATAAAATATCTAACCATCATAGCTAGTAATCCTTCTCGATTATATATCCTTGTGTCTAATTTATACTGGATGGTCTTCTAAAACATAATCTTATGGTAGTTCTAGCAAGATTACTACTAAGAATAACATCTTTCTGAAACATCTATTTTTTTCCCCCAAGACAGGGTTTCTCTGTGTAGCCCTGGCTTTCCTGGAACTAACTCTGTAGGTCAGGCTGGCCTCAAACTCAGAGATCTGCCTTAAAGGTGTGTGCCACCATGCCCAGCTATAAAATATCATTTTAAAGGCTACATAGTTCAAGTTATATTTAAGGCTGAACTTGGAATATTTGTATTTATTCAATGGGCAACAATAAAACAAATTATTAGACCTTTTAATTAAATTACTAAAGGTAATTTAGTTTGAGGCTCTATTTCCAAGTGGTAAAGAAGTGACTTGTTCTTGCCATGTACTGAGATAGATTAAAAGCACTCATACTTTATTCACTGTAACAACCCTGTAAGTTAATTAGGGAACAGCAACAATTTTATAAACTCAGGCCAGTGCTTCTGGGCCATATGAAGCCACAGAAGTGAACACTTTGGAGACATGACTCATACCCAAGACATTCCTGCCCTCTTGAGACCCTCCTGTGGGTAGCCTCATAGGTTTTAGAAATACAGCAAGACATATGCAATCCTTCTAGCATGTGGGTAGAAATGCCACACTTTGCATTTTGCTGCTGAAGGTATCACTTCTTGGCAAAGAAGTATTAAAATAAGATATGTAACAGTTTGCTTCTGAGATATGCAAGATTAAAAATAAATCCCAAACATCCTCAAAGGCAATAAAAAATTTAAAACTTAGTTCACCTTGAATAAGCTGAGAACCTCCATAGATAAACTAGAAGTATAGAACAGAATCTTTTTTCGAGACAGGTTTCTCTGTGAAACAGTCCTGGCTGTTCTGGAATTCGATTTATAGACCAGGCTGGCCCAAATTCACAGAGATCTGCCTGCCTCTGCCTCCGGAGTGCTGGGATTAAAGGTATGTGCCACCACTGACCAGTGAAGATAATCTTTAAATACACAGCTGTGTTAAACTGACAATTCAATACCAAAACTATAACCACTTTGAGCAGACATTTCCCTATAAAACTAATTGGTTTTCTTTTTTTAAGAGTAGACTCTAAAAACACTTTCCCAGATAAATGTGGCAGCTCACATGTGAGTACTTGAGAAACTGAGAAAAGAGTATTATTATAAGTTCCAGGCCAACCTGGACTACTTGGGAACCTGAAAGCCTGTGTTGAGAACAAAACCCTAAGGGCTGGAAATATGGCTCAGCACTTGCAGAGGACTTAAGTGCAGATCCTAGCAGCTACACTGGTGACCTATAACCATTTCTAACTCCAGGATCCCCTGACCTTTTTCTGGCCTCCATGGGCACTGCCCCCCACATAATTAAAAAAAAAAATCGAGGAGGTGCATAAAAAGACACCGACTTAAACAACAGGTCAAAACACACATCTAGCCCCAGCACATAAACCTGTTTTAGTTGAGAAGTGGTGTTCACCACTCAGGATGCTGCCATCAATTACCATTCCTTAACACTACTAAATAAAAACTTTAGTTGAGGCCTAAACACTCATATGCAAGAAACTACTGAAAGCGAAGCTAGCTGAAGAAATTTGCTACTATACCACACTCAGGGCCAGGAAGGATATACAATAATAAATGGTTCCATAAAGAAAAAAAGTCTCTCATTTTTATGAAGGGTTTGGCGAATTCAGTATCATTTGTCCTCTTTTATCAGAAAACAAAGAGGTCACAATTCACATTCCATGATTCATAGGGAGATAGCAAACTCCCCCACCTGTGCACATCCACCCCAAGAGACCTGCCTGACTTTGGGCACCATCATACGGTGCTGCACCATCAGTGTGTGGCAGATGGAAGCCATCCTCGTGAAGACCTCCTCACTGGCTGAGTCCCTCCACACCAGGTTCAACAGGGTGTTGGTCTGCTGCTTTGTATCCAGCTTCCTTAGACATTCTTCGGTGATGTATGGGGCTGAGACTCTGCCATCCTCCTACATACAACAGAGTGAATCTGAGTAAGTGCAGTGCTGCTGGAATTTACCCAGCAGTCACCTATTACTTTACACCTTTCTAGAGAAAACACTAAGCCTTACCTAACAATCAGCCACATCCCATTACCTCCCAGTATTGTTTCTAACATACTCCGAGGCAATCTAACTCCTCAAAGAGAGTCACCACCAGGCATCAACTCTGTTCACCAAAGCAGCACACCAACTACTGAATGCTGAAGTTCTGCCTACAATTCAACATATATTTTAGCATTTATATCTTAAGAAAAATTCATTCCATATATCATTGATCTGAGTTGTACTGAGACACCAAGTGAAATTATCATCTAGTGAAATTTCTACTTTAGATTATGAGACAAGAAAAATATTTAAAGAATATGCAAAATACAATATAAATTTGGTGTTTGATAACTTCACTAGGTTTAATTTATTGAATAAAACCTATGCTGTGTGGTTTACTAATTTACAGTATTGACTAAAGATATATGCTTTTTCCGACATATGTGATACAAAAACATATAAATGAGAGTGTCTGTGACAGTACTGTCAACTATCTGAAAACTTATAGTAATTTAACAAATCCAACACTCCTTTAGAGTAAAAGTCTTAAATTCCAGCCATTAAACCTGAACCTTGAGAACACAATGGTAGTACTGCTGGTTTTGATACACAAAATTTTGCAATCTACTATACATAAGTGAAAACACTATACTGAAACCAGAAAGTCAAAAAGAGTTGAGGGTAAATGTTTTTGGCAGGGAGGGTTTGAGACATGGTCTTCCTACATAGTTCATACTGCCCTCAAACTCACTAGGTAGCTCAAGGTGGTCTTAAACTTGAGATCCTCCTGCTTCAATTTTCCATGATTATAGTAGTAAGCCATGGCACTTGGCTTACAGAACAGCTTTGACCTTGGAGAGGTCTCCTATAATCAAACTAAGTTCTACCTAATTAAGTACAGAGGAAAGAAAAGGTAGTAATATAACCATGAACATATCGGATCTGACTCAATAAGATTAGGGACAAATTGTCCTAAGTTATTACCCCAGTAAATAAGGATAGCCTATCTATCCCTATTTCAGGGTGGTTTTATTTTTTGCCCCCTCTCCCCTGCAGAGGGGATGCTATTAAGAATGAAACCCAGGGCCTGGAGCATGCTAGGCAAGAGAGTAGTCTACCACTGAACTACATCCTCAGTTCCTTAGTTCCACTGCCAATGTCTGTCTGTCTCTCTCTCTTGAGAAATGATTTCTCTGTGTAACTCTGGCTATCCTGGAACTGGTTCTTGTAGACCAGGCTGGCCTCAAATTCAGAGATTTGCTTGCCTCAGGCTCCCAAATGAAAAAATTAAATGTACTCCACCAGACCCACCCCATCATGTAATTTGTTTGTTTGTTTGGGGACAGGGTTTCTCTGTGTAGCCTGGCTATCCTGAAACTTAATCTGTAGACCTGGGCTGCCTTGAACTCAAGAGATTCGCCTGCCTCTGGCTTCCTGAGTGCTGGGATCAAAGGCATGTGCCACATTGCCAAGCTCATCATATAATTCTTATGAGCCAACAAAATATACTTAAATTTTTAAGAATTAAGAAGAAGTCAGGTGGACTAGGGAAGTAGCTCAGAGGTAGACCACTTATCTAGCATACTCAAAGACAGGAGTTTAATCCCCAACCCTACAAAATAAATAAAATTTAAAATACAGGTTTAGCAGGTATATTATGGTATATACCTTCAATCCTAGCACCCAGGAGGCAGAATCAGGAGAATCTCTATGAGTTTGGAGCCAACCAGGGCTAGACAGTGAAACCTTGTGCCCACCCCCAAAAAGAGTTATGTGTGGCAGCCCACACTAGTGATCCTAGCACTTAAGAGGCAGAGGCATAAGGATGGCTTAAGTGCAAGGTCAGCCTGGGCTATACAGTGAGTTCTAGCTCAGCTAGAGGTGCTACACGAGATCTTGTCTTTAAAAAGTCTTAAAAGGGGGACTGGAGAGATGACTCCATTGTTAAGAATACGGGCTCCTCTTTCAGAGGACTTGGGTTAAATTACCAGCACCCACATGGTGGCTCACAAATATCTCTAGTCTCCAGGGGATATAACACCCTCTTCTGACTTCTGAGGGCACTGCATGCATTTGGCAGACAGACAGACATGCTTGCAAAACAACCTATATACACATATAAGGAAAAAAAAAACTAGAACAAAAGATCTGGCCCAGAAATGAGTGGTTCTTGGTTTATTTATAACTTGATAATTAATTCTCAACTTAAAGAAGAAAGAATAATCTCCAGGATAGGAGAAAGAAAAGAGGAATTGAAGCATACAACTGTGTAAGAGATCCCCTAAGACCATTATGTACTATGTGGAGGGAAAGACTTAAAATGAAGTAACATTTTCCATAGATGGAAACAGCAATAAAACAGTCAGGAAGGGGGTTTATACATGCTTTTGTTCCTAAATCAGCCTCTGCTCACAGGAAGGAAGAGCGTCCTATAACAAAGCCGACACCACATATCTTAACATAGATAGGAAGCAGATTGTATATAACTTTACTTCCCCAGCCTTTCTCAAGAGGGAGTTGATGTTGGTCATACAATGCTAAGAAAGCTGCTTGAGCTGCAAGTGTGGCATTTACTTCTTTTATTTCCTTTGGCAACCTGAGACACTCAAGTTGATTCTAGGATTGGGAGTAGCTGTAGAAATAAGAGTAGACGGGGACAAGACTGACCAGTTTAGCTTAATAGGGGCTGTATACTTTCCTGGCTGTAGAACTAAAGGTGAGTAGCTAGAAGAATACTTCTAGTATGGTTGCTTACAGGGTTGGTAGGTTGGTCAGTCTCCTCATTATCGTCCTCAGAGTCACTGGTGGAATCAGGGCAGCCTGTACCAGTGGGTGAAGCAGGTAGCTGAGAGAGGAAGGTCTGGAGCACTCGTAGATAAATCAGCAGGCCATCCTCAGACAGTGCTCCTTTGAAAAACAATCAGCACATAAGTTACTAAGAGTTACTTCAGACATTTGGGTATCACTTTCTTCATCCAGAGAGGTACTTCTAAACGAGCCCTACTGTTTTAATTAAATCCAAACTGCCGCACATTATGCAATGAATTTGGTCTTTGTTTCAGGGAACCTAAGACCCGAGTACCAGCAAAGTCTCTGGTCACTCCTGCAAGCCCTTTCTGGCCACACCCACTGAGTTTTTGCTTACTGAAGGCTTAAACAGCCTAAAGGTGTGCTAATACCTGGACAGGTAAAGTGAAAAGTAAGCTATTGGCTGCTCAGCTGTAATGATTATAATACAACAGTCAACATGCTTCTCAGACGCTAGTAAACTATCAGGCTCAAGGGAGGGGTTTCAGGAACCCCAATTTTGTAACTTGGTCAGAAGCAAAGATAACAACCCATTTTATGCAACAGGGTCTGAAGCGCAGGCAGTTTCATGGGACTAAGCCTTCAACTTGTGGAATCTGACCCTCTCTTCAATTAGCCAGTGCTGGGACTAAATGCTAAGGGTTGGGAAAGCTCATATCTTGCTTTTTGATCACAAAAATGGGAACGAGGAAAACAGCCTGGACTTCAAGATTTCTAACAATTTGTGAAATTCATGCTAAAATGTCACTGCAGTCTTCTCCTGACTCATGTGCTCAGCTATCTATACAGGAGTTAGGAAAAGTACACCTTGCATTTCATACCCAAATAGTTCTCGCCAACAGTTAAAACAAAATAGAAGAGCCATGGCACTCCACTACTCCGTTTTGAATTTCGACTCTCTAGTAACAATAATGCATTCAGAAAGGGCTCATAAGGGAAGATGGTTTGTGCATCTGCTAACGCCGGAATGACGAAATGAAAAATTTGATCAGTAAAAGGTGCTGCCAGAAACTCCTCTGTGAAGGCTGAGAAAACTTGATGTCTGAAAAGGAAAAGGGAGTTAAAGAGAATCAAAACATCTTACCCATCAAATCACAGATTAAAATCACTTCCCAAAAAGTTCTCTTAAGTAAATAATCTATATTCCAAAGTAGAGACTAGAACTTGATTTTATATCTTTTCTGTTAATGCATTTTTTAAATGATGGGTAGTAAAGAGCAGCAAATAAATAGCCAGATCATCAGAATTACAAATTTATGATAGGCACAGGCGAGACAGAGAAAAGTACACTGCACACTTCCCCATGAACCATGACGTACTAATAGAGAAAACATGTGACTGCCCAATCTTCACTCACCCACCTTGCACCTTCAGGACAGGAGCTGTATGTAAAGTGCAATGGTTTTAGGATATTCTCCAGCAAAATTTTTGCTATAGGAACGCGCGATAAATCAGAATATTCAATACTTGATGGAAGTTTGCTATTAATCAACAAGTAGAGAGATCTATAATACCCTAAAAAAATGGGGAAAATACATTTATATTTAGTGCCATTTTTCATTACAACAGAGAAATGCCTTAAAATTTTTAAAAATATATTTATTTTTGGGAAGCCTCAGAGGACAATTTGGAGGAATCTGTTCTCTTCTACATTGATGAACCCAGGAATTGAACTCAGTTCAAGTTTCCAGCAGAAAGTGCCTTTACTCACTGAGGTATCTCAATTGCCATCATCAATTTTTTAAAAGATTTATTTATTATGTATAAAGTATTGTGTCTGCCTGCAGGCCAGAAGAGGGCACCAGATCTCATTACAGATGG
>LOEQ01002950.1:2641-23109 GCA_001685075.1 Bramus lutescens | reverse complement strand
CCTTTGGAAGAGCAGGCAGTGCTCTTAACCACTGAGCCATCTCTCCAGCCCCGCCATCATCAATTTTTAAATGTTTTATAAAGTTATATGGATGAAAAGGGTAAGAGTCTCATTTTGTAGTTCAGTCTGGCACCAAATTCCTATCAATCCTCCTTCCTCAGTCTCCCAAGTGCTATGATAACAGGTGAGTCACCACATACAGCTACATTTATTTTGCTAAGATCTGAATGGCATATAGACTCTCATATCTACTGCTTAGTTAGCATCAACAATGCCTACAATGCTGGTATTGACACACCATTACCTATTCATTCAGAAGCAAACCTAAGACATAATTACTTCAGTATATCATGAAAAGATCATGAAAAGATTAATTTTTTTTTCAAGATAGGGTTTCTTTGTGTAACAGCTTTGGCTGGCCTGGAACTGATTTGTAGACTGGGCTGGCCTTGAACTCAGAGATCTGCCTGCCTATTGAGTTCTAGGATTACAGGTGTGTACCACCATGGACTTGCAAAATATTTTAAGAGGAGAATTAGTACTTCTTAATATCACAAATAGCTACTAAATAATCAAGTCGCCAACTGTGTGGTGTTATTAATTTTATTTAATCAACATGCTTGATTTGTAATCCTATAATCCCAGTAAGATCCAGTGTGACCTTCTGATCACACTCCAAACACCTCAGAATGGAATTAATGTTGTGGGCTCCCTTAGTGTTATAATGAAGTCATGGATTCAGACATGTTAATGTCCTTCAGTCTATAGTATCCTTAAGACCTTCATGCTACCCAGTGACTGCTGGTGGAATGTCTGTCTCACCTTGTTAGCCTGACCAAGACCTGCTTGTCTGTAGGAGCTCCCAAGTTTCTTTTAGAAGAAACAACAACCTACTTAAAGACCACAATCTGGACAGTAACACCACAAAATAATTCATTAAAAAAACTGAAAAACAGCCACACCACTGCACACAACAAAAGCAGCAGTTTTAATGGAAGATTTTTAAAAATAATTTATTTTATGTGCATTCGTGTTTTGCCCACATGTATGTCTGTGTGAAGGTGTGGGATCCCCTGAATCTGGAGTTGCAGGCAATGAGCTGCCATGTGGGTGCTAGGAATTGAACCCAGGTCCCTTGATGGGAGATTTTTCAATCACCTTTCATTTTTAGAAACATTTCAAAGAAGGTGCAGCTCATGATTATCTTCCTAATAGTTTTAGAAAACAGGAAAAAGAAAATTATCATCAAATGCTTAGCCTGAACTGGATATATACAGTACACAAGTTCATTCAAGTTCAATGCCATCATGAATCTATTTCTTAGAAAATAAAACTCAATAAATTTCACTGTGATTTTCACTAAGTCAGTAGTTTTCTGAGGTTTTTAACAAAGCAAGTTAGGGGTATTTACACTTACTAAGCTCTACAAAGAGTAAAAATGAATGAGACCATAATTTTTGTGATTTTAATCTATATCAGCTAATCTATATAGGTTTATACTTCAATAAAATCAGTTATTAATACTTTGTAGTAACAGTAATTTATAACTTTCAAGAACAACCAACATTTTTTGTTTTTCCAAGACAGGGTTTATTTAACAGTCCCGACTGTCCTGGAACTCTTTGCATACCAGGCTGGCTTCAAATTCACAGAAACCTGCCTGCCCTCTTGACTCCCAGGAGCTGTGATTAAAGGCAAGTACCACCACACCCGGCCTTAAACCAGCTCCTTTTATGATTAACCAGAGGAAATTGTTTTTTATAAAACAAAGAATAATTAGGTACAGACACTGAAAAGAGTCCTGCATTTCCAGAGGTTGGGACCAATGCTAGGACTCAGTGGCTGCGTCACTCTCCCAGAAGGCACACACATGCACAGCTTCTGTTCTGAACATAGTGTGTTGTTCAGAGCAGTACCATCCTTCAACAGCACACAAGACAATGCATGCCTCCACAACAATGCCCACCTCCACAGGTTTGCCCCACTTACCATTGTGAAGCATGTAGTGCAAAATTTGTTCAATCACTGACACCACATAGCTAGAATCTTGTAAAATAGGCAAGTATGTACTCTCAGATGAAAACACCTCAAGCATTCGCATTGGAAGTGCAACATTCAAACTGTCATCACTACAGTTTTGCAGCAACCTGTAAAACAGATTCACATACTTACTAGAAAGTCAGGGCTGCCAGTTTCCCTGACGGCTCCAGTTTCTGTGACGAGCATGTGAGTCACTGCACTACTGATCAAGCAACAATGTTCAGAATTTCTGAGTCTTTTATCATGTGTCAACAGTATCCCTTTAGCAGGTAGACATGAAAAATATTCCATCTCAGAGGGAGAGACAGCAGAGGACAAACAAATATGACAAACAATGACAGAAAACCATAGCCCATGGATTGTTGGAAGAGAAGTTACATTTTCACCTGGGTAATGCTTTCTGGAAAAAGTGCCTTTGCAACCAGTGACATCAGGTCTGTCCAGACCTGCAGGTTCCCAATAGTACAGAACAGCACACTCTTTTTGGTCCAGCATTATCCTGACTGAAGCCTCCCCGCCTGCTAGGAGGAGAACTACAGACAAAAGGAATCTTAATTATCACAGTCTGATTTGAAAATGGCCTCCAGCCAGGTGCAATGTCACAGGCCTATAATCCTACTATTCAGAAGGCGGAGAAAGACACAGAGGCAGGCAAATCTGTGTGAGTTCCAGGCCAGTTGGGGATATAGATGGAGACCCAGTCTCAACAAATAAAAAAATTTTAAAAAGGCTCTATGACTCAAAAATTTTTAAGATTTATTTATTATGTATACAATGTTCTGCCTGTACACCAAAAGAGCACCACATTTTATTGTAGATGGTTGTGAGTCACCATGTCATTGCTAGGAATTGAACTCAGGACCTCTGGAAGAGCAGCCAATGCTCTTAACCTCTGAGATATCTCTTTAGCCCTAAAAAAAATCTTAACATGTATATGTGTGTGACTATATGTGTATGTGCACATGAGTGCAGGTGCCTGTGGGAAGCCAGAGAAGGTTGTTAGATGCCTTGGAAATATAGTTACTGGTGGCTGTGCACTAGGAACTGAACTCCAGTCCTCTGCAAAAGCAGCAAGCACTTTAAACCATTGAACCATCTCTCCAGTTCCTCCATGTCTTTTCTTAAAACTGACTTGGCATAGGCATTGTTATATACTGTTCTATATCCCATACTTGAAAGACACATACAACCTCGAAAAGGAAGCTGATCTTAGGTGTCTCCAGTCAATCCTCTTCTCATGTTCCATTCTACCACTTATCTCTGTATCTGTGGATAAGGCTGTACTTCTTGGTTTTTTTATGCAAAAGAAGATGTACAGTGTGCTCAGTGTATTGGTTCTGTTCACTGTCTCTCTGAGGCTTATCACATAATACACCTGCAAACCTCAATCCTTGAGCACACTAAACTATTGTCTCCCCATGTGAAAATGTTACATCTGGGGTTGGAAAGTTGTGTCTCAGAGGAAAGCTGGTAGAATATTTAATGACAAATTCCAGTGTATACTATGACTCATCTCTTCTGGGTATTTTCTACATACAGAGCTACTGGATCCCAAATCTAAGTTGCACATGAAGCCACCAGGTTCCCACAGACACTGTGAGAGGGAGTCTTGGCTGCATCACATCCTAGCACTTGGTAGGAAGCGAATCCAGCAACTCTGAGTCTAAGAGTATGTATCACAACATGGATTTCAACTTCTCTAATACTGGTAATATTTTCAAGTGTATGCTGATCCAATTCAGAGAGACATTTTGTTTTCAAAGATAGGCTCACATCTGTTGCCTATTTTCTCACTATTTGCCTCTTGACAGTATAGATAAACTGTTCTTTTTTACCTCTCCAAGGCTAGATGTCATGACCTTGGAACTATATCATATTCTTTTCTCTTAATTTGAAAAGTCTTCCTTCTGTACCATCAAGGCTAACTCCTCAAAAGACCAGGTATGATTCCCCCCCCCCATACTATCCTCAATCTGTTCCTCATCTATTTCTCTCTATGGATGCTTCTGCTACTCCATATTTCACTGCTGCATCAGACCAAGGGTATTGCTGAGGGGGAAAATGAATAACTGAGATAGTTTCAAATAGGCTCCAGAGCACTCTGCCCAGCTCATACAGGCTGCTTCTTTACTTGGCAGAGCCATAGGTCCTACCAAACACTAAACAGGCTGTACAAAGCAAAGATTTCAATCAGGAAGAGAA
Source organism: Bramus lutescens (assembly GCA_001685075.1). NCBI lineage: Eukaryota > Metazoa > Chordata > Mammalia > Rodentia > Cricetidae > Bramus > Bramus lutescens. The sequence continues at coordinate 18,867 of LOEQ01002950.1, read as the reverse complement.
AGCAGATTTGAGTTAGCTACAGCATCCAGACAGCCTCACACTGAAACATTAAGACCTGACCCATACTCATCTGAGAATCTGGCTTTAACCTCATTGAGGCTTAGATGAAAGTATTCATTCTGACCTATCCCTCCGCTCCACCTCAGTTTTAATCAGCTGGTTCCTTCTGCTCTTTTCAGCAGCCCCCCAAGGGCCAGTCTTTTGTTATCTTTCACACAAGTCATTGAGTCCTATCTAGGTTAAAGTTCCCATAGTCTCTAAAACCCTTCACTCACATGTTTCTTGAACACACCTTCATCAAAGCCCCAGGCTTCACTGCGGCCTAGAGTGACTAACCTGCAGCCCATACCCGTCAGATTCAGCTATCACTACTCTACAGTCATTTCCAACACATCCTCAAAATATACACTGGAGGGTAGAGTTCTGGATACAGAATCAGTGTACTCTATCATTGCAGATTCTGTCTCAAGAACCTGAGAACGGACTGAGCATTTCACCCAATGCTACACTGGGTCTGTCAACCTAGGTGCTTGGACTCTCTAGATTTAGGCAACATCAATCTTAATCATTTTCAAGGTGATGATACTGGGGTTTGCAGAAGGACCCTTCTTTCTAGAACTGGATATGGGAGTATCCGGGAATAGAGTGACACCATGAGACAGAAATTACAATGGTTCAGTAAAACATTCAACTGACTGACTGCAGTTAAATCATTCCATGCTAGGTGTGGTGGTGCACACCTTGATCACAAGGCCAGCCTGGTCTACAGAGTCAGTCTCAAAANNNNAAAAAACCCACCAAAAGAACTGCTGGCTCAAGACAATAGGCAACAGGCACTTGGCGTGGCATTTTTTTTTAACTCTTTTATGTTGAAAATTTTAGAAGAAAATTCAGGCTGTGTGACCTTGATCAAAACTTTCCTTTGGCTCCCCACTTGCTCACATAAAGCCAAGATGCTTAAAAATCTGCACTGGCTCTCCCCTACAGGCTAGCTCTGACCTAGCACATCAAGAACCATCCCTACCTCCAAATGACCTCATTACAAAGACTTTCTGACTAGGTACCTCATATCCTCTCTTTCCCTTTTTAATGCCCCCCTCCCCCAGTACTAACTAACATCTATGTCTTCCTACAAAGGTATCTATATTTTACTACAGGACTTGAGAGGCCAAGGTGCTTTGTATTCAAGGTCAGCCTGGGCTAAAAGACAAGATCATATCTTAAAAAAAAAGAGAGAGAGAAAATCATAAGGCTAGAGAGATGGCTCAGTGGTTAAGAGTGCTGGTTGCTCTACCAGAGGACTGAGGTTCAGTTCCAAGCACCCATAAGGTGGCTCAACTCTGTAAGTCCAGTTCCAGAGAATCTCACACCCTTTTCAGGTCTCTTTGTGCACCAGGCATGCACGTGGCACATAGCCATACACAGCAAAAACATCCATACACATTAAAAAAAAAAGAAACCAGTAAAACGAAACAAAGCTGCTTCCCAAACCACTTAAACTCTAAAGATATCTCACACATTTTTTAAGTTTCCAACTATGACAAAACTTACCTGCAACAAAGACTCATCAACCTCTTTATTTGAAATAAGCATGTCAGTCTCTCTGATCCATCCAATTGCTTTACAAACAGAGAACTGTGCTTAATTAAGTTCTGATATAGCCATATCTGTAAGAGTAAAACATAAAAATAACCCATAAAATTTGCTTGATTATTTAGATAATACTAAAAAATGTCTTTACATGGTTTCTATACTTTAATCAAAACTTGATGAAGAGTAAGGTTTTTAACTCAGAATTTTCTTAGCAAGACTTGTATATCTCCATCTTAATAACATCAATGTTAATACACATTACTACATTAGTCTCTAAACAAAGAATATAAAAAGTTCATTCTACTTGAAACAACAAGTCATAAGCAAAAGGAAGCAATCTACCAGAACACCACACAGGGAATGTAGCACTTCCCTCAAGTTGCATGAACAATTCTTTGCCCTTCTTGTATGCAGAGCTGCAGTTTCCTTCAACATCCTTTCTGTTTCCTTTCCCTAACTCCATGCACTATTTAAGGTTTTTTTGTTTTTATTTTTATATTACACACAGAGATTTACTAAAGAGAAATTTCTCCCACACAGTCTTCACAGGAAGGCAATAACATGGCTCCCAGTCCAAGGACAATCACATAACTGGGCTGGTCAGAGGAGTCCACTCTTTTGGAAACAATGATGATTAACCTGTGAGTTCAGGAAAGCAGAATGTCAGATTCTGTCCCTTATGTTCACAAGGCTTGATTGTAAAGCGTATGTATGTGGCAGAATCTAAACGACACTGAAACCTCAACACCTAACAAGAACTCTCTTCTATTTCCTCCACTGTATTTTTATGAAATAGACTCATATTCTGTTTTCTGGTTATAAAACCTATTTAACATCGCCTGAAAGTAGATCACTCTGATCTGGAACCACCCTATCCATTTTCATGGGAACCAACATGAAATAAACTTTTCAAACTACCTAACACACGGCTTATCTTAAATTTTGTGGCTCCTATTAACAAATAAAAATAAGACATACAAAAACTATAATGATAAAAAGCTAGAGGGCAGTTGTAGGAACTCCAAGAATAAAGTTTTACTTTATTAACCAGGTATTTGAAGTGAATTTTAAAAAAATCTCAAAGTAGTTAAGAATATTATACTATTTTCAACACTTTCTGAATTAGCTTCAGTTCTTCATTTGACAATCTTTTCTAAATTTTTTCATTTAATTTTTATGTGTACATATATATATGAGCATATACTATGGCATGATGTGTTTACAGTTTAGAATGACCTACAGGAGTCAGTTTTTTCCTTCCACAATATTGGTCCTAGGAATTCAACTCAGGTCATCAGGCTTGGGCACAAGTACCTTTAACCTGCTAAGTCTTTTTGCCATCCCCTGGATTTGACAAGTGATAGATGTGCCATTATTACCGAAAAATTTGTACTCATTAAATATCTGATTTACTTAGTATTTGTTATTTACTAAAGACAGAAGAGAAAATATTTAAAACTATTTTGCTTTTTTGTTTGTGTTTGCTTCTGTAATGCTGGCTAGTTTTTATGTCAACTTGACACAAGCTAGTGATCTGAGAGTAACCTCAATTAAGAAAATGCTTCCAAAAGATCCTGCAGGGAAGCCTTAATTAGTGATTGATGTTGGATGACCCAGACTATTGTGGGGGCTATTGGTCCAGGATTTCTCAGCAAATCATAAAGAGCAAGCCAATTAACGGTACCTCTTCATGGTCTCTGCATCAGCTCCTGTCTCCAGGTTCCTGCCCTGTTTGAATGCCTGACCTGACTTCCTTTAATGATGAACTGTGATATGGAAGTATAACTGAAATAAACTCTTTCCTCCCAAGATGTTTTTCATGTTTCATCAGAACAACAGAAACCCTACGACAGGATGGTCTCACACATGTGAGGTAAGCACTCTATCACTGAGCTCTACCTCCAGAGTCCCACACTGTCCTTATATATCTTAAGTGTCAACCAAGGATGAATGAGTATCAGTAACATAAAAAAATAAACCAAGAAAAGACAGAGGAATCAGAAAAAGAAAAAACAAAGGCTTTCCCAGAATAACAGCAGGCCTAGAGAGTGCTAGGAAGAAATACATGAAGACAGGGACAGCCAGGGTTATGAAAAGTTGAGCCAAGAATGGAACATAGAACTGTTGCCAGGTAGAAGAGAGTAAGAGAGATTCAAAGAAAATCAATTAATTAAAAAGTGTGGCAAGCTTTAATCCCAGCACTTGGGAGGCAGAGGCAAGTGGATCTCCGTGAGCTCAAAATTAGCTTGGTCTACAGAGCAAGTTCCAGGGCAGGCTCCAAAGCTACACAGAAACCCTGTCTCGAAAACCAAAGAAACAAAACAATAAAAAGTAAGGTAAATATTAATTTAAGAAAAGTTAAAAGCTACATACAGGAAAAAAGTACAGTCATAGCATATTACTCTCTTGACATAGGACCATATTAAAGTCACAGTAAAACATATATTTGTGCTGTGGTTGTGGTGCACACCTTTAATCTCAATGCTTGGTGAGCAGGGGCAGGTGGTTCTCAGGGAGTTCAAGGCCAGCCTAGTCTACTGTACAGATCAAGTTCCAGGACAGCCAGGGCTACAGACCCTGCCTTGGAAAAAAAGAGAGAGAAAGAGAGATGGGGGAGGGGGAAGAGAAAGAGAGAACTATAAATAAAGGGGGGGGGTAATAGGCAGAAAGATTTAAGTCTGCATTTAGTACCACTAAAAAAATTATCTAAGGTGGCATCCTGCTTGTTTCCAAGTGGGAATTGGGGAACTAATTAGGTGACTTTGTCACAGGAAAACTGTTCTTGTACTTTTGTTAGTGAATTGAAAATATTCACGATCTCTTCGGAATTTATTTTTGAGAAAGAGTCTCACCTATAGTTCAGTTAGTCAGAACTTGCCGCAATCCCTAGTGCTGGGATCACAGGCATTCACCATTACATCTGGTTTTAACTCACTTTTCTTTTTTTAAATTGTGGGTTTAAAAAAATATTTATTTTTATTTTATGAGCATTTGTGTTTTTGCCATGGGTGTCAGGTTCCTGGAACAGGACAATAATAGACAGTTGTGATATGTGGGTGCTGAGAATTGAACTCAGGTGCTTTGGAAGAAGTGGCCAATGCTCTTAACCAATGGGTCATTGGTTAAGGCTTAATGGCCAGACCCTAATCTCCAGACCCTAAGCTCCCCTGCCCCCCTTTTTAATATGAACTGTGTTTGATGACATTTTGCTCTATTTAGGATTTCACAATCTGCACATGAACTATTTGCTTTGCATGCTGGGGCTGGGTCAAAGACTCCTCTCCACTCTAAGGTTTCACATCCAGCTTCTGAAGCACTTCTATGTATGCCTCTCTAGAAGCAGATTACAGATGAGCTCTTACACACCAAGGAGCTCTGGAGAGAGACAACACCTACATGTTTTCTGCTCCTTAGCGATCTTTCCATATGCAGGAATAGGGAGCCCTAAGACAAAGGCAGTCTGTTGAGAGGCAAGTTAAATGGTCTGCTACTTTACTCCTCTTCTCCTGGACTTCAGAAAGGATTCCAGACAGCTGTCCAGAAGCAAAGTCCAAAATGGTGGGCAGATTAACTACTGTGCCCAACCCCTTTTGGTTTTTTTAATTTATTTTATATGTATGGGCCTTCTGCCTGCATGTATGTCTGTACATCACAGGGGTGCCTGGTGCCCTTGGATCCCCTGGGACTAGAGTTATAGACATTTGTAAGCACATGGGTGCTTGGATTTGAATTCAGATTTTCTGGAAGAATATTTAGTGCTCTCAAACACGAAGCTATCTCTCCAGGCCCTGTTGTACCTCTCTTGATCAGCTTCAATTACACAAAGTTCTTTCATGCCCCAGCATAGCTCAAGTTCAGCTGCAGAGCTAGGACTACAGCCAAGCTCTAGATAAATAGCAAAGCAGCCCCCTTTGCCTTGTTCTTGCTCCATGTGGGGCTCTATCTAGCATACAGTTTTCACTGTATATCCCCTTTAAATGTGATTTGGAAATTTCAATTACAAATAAATAAAAATATCTAACTTAACAATTATATGAAAGTCTCATAATATTTCTTGGGGAAGATGAAACACAAGGGGTCTTTTTGGGGGGCTTTTTTGTTTGTTTTTTTTTGAGACAGGATTTCTCAGTAGTTATAGAGCCAGTCCTGGAACTGGCTCTGTAGACCAGGCTGGCCTTGAACTCACAGAGATCCTCCTGAACTCCTGCCTCCGCCTCAGTGCTGGGATTAAAGGTGTGTGCCACCACTGCCCAGCTTTTGTTTTGTCTTGTTGCAACATTGTTTAATGTGGTCCAGATTGGCCTTGAATTCCTGATCCTTCCATCACCCAAATACTGGAATTACAGGTATGAACCATCATACCTAACTACACGTTCCACTTTTTAAGAAGAGTGCATACCAGGCATTGGCTGCACAAGCCTTTAATCCCAGCACTCTTAAGGCAAAGGAACGTGACGTCTGTGAGTTCAAGGCCAGCCTGATCTACAGAGCTAGTTCCAAGGAAACCCTATCTCAAAAAAAAAAACAAAAAAAAAACNTTTTTTTGAGACAGGATTTCTCAGTAGTTATAGAGCCAGTCCTGGAACTGGCTCTGTAGACCAGGCTGGCCTTGAACTCACAGAGATCCTCCTGAACTCCTGCCTCCGCCTCAGTGCTGGGATTAAAGGTGTGTGCCACCACTGCCCAGCTTTTGTTTTGTCTTGTTGCAACATTGTTTAATGTGGTCCAGATTGGCCTTGAATTCCTGATCCTTCCATCACCCAAATACTGGAATTACAGGTATGAACCATCATACCTAACTACACGTTCCACTTTTTAAGAAGAGTGCATACCAGGCATTGGCTGCACAAGCCTTTAATCCCAGCACTCTTAAGGCAAAGGAACGTGACGTCTGTGAGTTCAAGGCCAGCCTGATCTACAGAGCTAGTTCCAAGGAAACCCTATCTCAAAAAAAAAAACAAAAAAAAAACCCAAAAAAAAAAAAACACAGGGAGGGAGCAGGAGGTGGAAATTTTTAATAATAATATTAAAAAAATAAATAAATTGGGAGGCTGGAAATGAGACACAGGTGGTTGACTCAGCTAACACAATTTCTGAATAAACAAAGAATTAACAAAAAAAACCCCACAAAAACCAAACAACAAAAAAAACCCACTGTTCACCAAAACAATGTTCTCTATCCCTCATTAGCAGTAACAAAAAACCTACAATATTTTAGAGAATACATTTTTAAAGAGACCCTATATTTGAAGTAAAGTGTTACTATATATGCACATAATCAATAGTGAGGGTACACACCTCAAAGCAGCTGCACAAAGACAAGAGAGGCTGATGTACAGAGGAAAGGGGGCCACACTGACTGACTAGTGTCTACAATATCCTTTTAACACTTAAAACACTATAATAGAGAAATCAATTAAAATGTATGTTGACTTTGAAAAGTAAAATACATCAACACAAAGGTTACCTATTACAGCTGGATTAAAAAAACAAAAACAAAAAAGTGTAGACTTGAAGAGCAGTTATCTGGCTTCCTCAGACACTCACCACTTCTACACGCCCCTCCCCTCAGAAGGAGATGGAAAATAGGTACACAGAACTAATTGAAAATATGTCTATACTCACCAAACGTTTGGAGTCTTCACTCTGTTTGTAAAAGAAGAGAAGCTGCCTTACTAAGAGGGTAAGGTTGGGACCATCGGCAAGGCAGAAGGTGCCACCAGGCTGAGCTGAGTCAGCACATCGGTCAAATGCATTTCTTTGGATGGAATACTGTAAGCAGAGGAAGTCATGTGTCAGCATACTGCTCCATAGTTGTCACATGGAAATTAGCAATGACTGTTTTATAGGTATGGTGACCAACAACTAAGAAATGATACTGGACCACCAGTTAAAGATTAAAAAATAAGCCATAAATGAAAATTCCTAACTTGGAATGCAGTAAAGATCCAAAATGTCTACTAACAGAACCACCCACACCTTTCTTCTTTGTAATTACCACTTGTCTTAAACTTAAAATTTCCCCAAAATTCATCTATTTATAAATCTTTTAAGTAAAACAAATACAATTATTTATTAGGAAAAATACTATTTATTAACACTAAATTTTATAAAGCAGGCATGATAAATTCATTTCAGACAGATATTACTTATACTAATAATACTATATCTAAAATAACTTCTCATACAGCCTTCTATTTCCCTCTCGGTTTTACTTCCCTTCAAATAAATCTTTTTTTATTTTTCTTCTTTTATTTGAGATGGGATCTCTCTACATACCCTGCCCTGGAATTCTATATATGCCAAGACAGCCTTGAACTCACCTGCCTCTGCCTGCCTCTGCCTGGCTAATGCTGACACTAGATGTGTACACCACACCTGGTTCATTTTTTTTCCTTTTTTTTTTCTTAAGAATATGGTTGTATACATTCGTATGTTTTGCTTCTTTTTTAAAAAAGATCTATCTATTTATTTATTATATATACAGTGTTCTGCCTGCATGTATGGCTGCAGCCAGGAAGAGGATACCAGATCCCGTTATAGATAGCAGTAAGTCACCATGTGGTTGCTGGGAATTGAACTCAGGACCTCTGGAAGAGTAGCCAGTGCTTTTAACCTCTGGGCCATCTCTCCAGCTGTGGTTCATTTCTCTTTAGTTTGTGTATGGGTATGCTTAGGTGATGAATGACACGTTATGTGAAGGTTGAAGAGTTGGTTGTCTCCTATCATGTGAGTTGCTGAAATTGAACTCAGGTTGTCAGCCTTAACCACAAAGTGCCAACATTTCAACTTTAAAAACAAACTTACTTGTTGTTTTCTGTCTCTATAGCCTCGAATAAATGACTGGATTATTATTGCATTTTTCAATCTTCGTCTTTCTTCCTGAATAATGGAGGAAGGAAAGAAGGAACAATCAGTTAGAACTGGTGAAAATGACATTTACTAAATGTTTTTTGATAATTAGTTTTATGATCCAAATACCATAAAATTCATTTTTTTAATGAACATATGATATGGGATGTCCCTCTGTATGCTGTGAATGATTTATTACCACTAGTTAATAAAGAAGCTGCTCTGGCTTATGCCAGTGCAGAATATAGCTAGGTGGGAAGTCCAAACGGAGATATGAGGAGAAAGAAGGTAGAGTTAGAGGGACACAAGCAGTCACCGGGGAATAAAGATGTGAGGTAACAAGCCACAAGTCTCGTGGTAAAATACAGATTAACAGAAACGTGTTAGTTTATACATAGAGCTAGTCAGCAAGAAGCCCGAGCCATCAGCCAAACAATTATAATTAATATGAAGCCCCTAAATGATTAATTTGCAAGTAGTTGCAAAAAACAGTGATCAGGAGAGAAACCAGTTGAGAGAAACTGGATGGGACAGAAGAAAGACTTACAGTTACAAACATATTTTAATAATTCATTTTATTATTGTTTTTAATAATTCATTTTATTATTATTGGTTTTGCTGTTGTTTGAGACAGGGCCTCTATGTCCTCAAACTCACAGAGATCCTCCTGCCTTTGCCTCTCAAGTGCTAGGATTAAAGGTGTGTGCCAACATAGCAGCATTTTTATTAAATTACTGTCTGTACCTATGTGTGGGTATATGCACATAAGTGCAGGTGCCCTCAGAAGCCAGAAGCATTGGATCCCTTGGAGCTGTGGTTACAAGTTGGTTGTGTCACTTAACATGCCTACTGGAATCGAACTCTGCAAGAGTACTATGTATTCTTAAACAATGAGCCGTCATTCCAATCCCATCACTGAACATATTTCTAATGTGTGAGAGTTTGGCAGCCATTACCACCATCTTTTCTATTTTTTTTTCTTTTTTTGTTTTTCGAGACGGGTTTCTCTCTGTAGTTCTGGCTGTTCTGGAACCCTGTAGACCAGGCTGGCCTTGAACTAAGAGATCCTCCAGCCCCTGCTTTCTGAGTGCTAGGATTATAAAGGCATGTGCCATCATCTTATTTGAGAGCATTTTATCATCTTGAAAAAGAAACCCCGTGATGTGGGAAGTCTTTCTATATATGTGGGGTTTTTTTTATTGGTTAATGAATAAACAAGCGTTTGGGCCATGACAGGGAAGACTAGAACAAGGCAAGAATTCCAAGCAGAGACAGAGAAGAAAAGAAGGCAGAGTTAGTGAGACACCATGTAGCTGCCAAAGGAGACAGACACTCCTGGAACCTTACCGGTAAACCACAAGCCTTGTGATAAAATATAAATAATAGGAATGGGTTAATTTAAGATGTAAGAGTTAGTTAATAAGAAGCCTGAGCTAATAGGCTTAGCAGTGTTTTAATTAATACAGTTTGTGTGATTATTTGGGTCTGAGCAGCCAGGAAACAAATGAGTAGTCCCTGCCTACAACCCCTTACCTATTTTAGGAGGCACCCTTCATTCCTTGCCTGGTCCTCCAAGTCGTTACTCAAACACTTTATTCAATGGATTTTCCTAGCCTGAGCAGTTTATACAATGGAATCATTCAATCTATTTTCTCTCTGACCCTTTTTCATTTGACACAGGGTTTTCAAGTTTCATACACACTGTAGTATGTGTTAGTACATCATTCCCTTTTATGGCCAAATAACATTTCATCATATACATATCTCATATTCTGTTTATCTGTACATCATCTGGTTGGCAATTGTCCTGTTTCCATTGTGGGCTATAAAAACTTATGTCCACCTTTTTTGAAGGAGATAGGCTTGCATTTCTTGAGTATAAACCGAGGAGTGAATTAATATTTTTATGACAATGTTTTCTAAAATGGTTACAACCATTTTGCAAGCCCATCATAGATATACGAAAAAATAAACACAAAGAAATGGACACACTATATAACTTCCTCAGACACTGAAGAATACCAACAAGTAAACACTTTTCCTGACTGAGCATTTGAATCTCAACTGAGTGCTACTTTAGCTACACAACTGGTGATCTGTCTTAACTGGAGAGAAGAAATGTTACTGTGAGGACAGTCCTCACAGCTCAATGTCCTAGCCAAAAATGTCAAAAGTGATGAGGCTGGAAATTAACTTCTGCTATTGCTATGTCCCCTTACCAGGAATGCACAGAGAATGGCTTTAAAGTATAGGAATTTCCCTAAAATTTTAAGCTAAATCAGTTCTAGTAATTTAGTTGACCATAAATGTCATTAGTTCATGAGCTAGTTAATTTTAACTGTCAATGTGACACAACTAGAATCTCCTTGGAAGAGTCTTAATGATGAATTAAATAGAACATATAGGCCTGTGCATACGTTGTGGGGAATTGTCTTGTTAATTGATGTAGAAAGACCCATTCCATGTGGGTGGTACCATTCCCTAGGCAGAGGATCCTGAACAGCATCAACCTCTAGTTTTTCAGTATCACCCACTCTACCCTTTTCTCCAGTGCCCATCCATCTTAACCTCCTCAGTGAGCAGCCATGATTCTACTGTCTTAACAGCTCTCAATACCATCTTAGTCTTTGACTGTCACCCAGGACTCACCACCACAGAGCAGGGTCTTGTTTACTAACTGTTTGCTATCTGTATCCAGCAAACACAACAGTACCTGACAAACCACAAGCTCCCAGACATCTATTAAATGCAGGAATGAGTTGTTGAAATAAAAAGACCCAGGGAGGTGGTGTAGACAGGCAGAACTAGGAGTTTCAGGGCAGCCTGGTCTACAGAGCAAGTTCTAGGACAGTCAGGCTACCCAGAAATAACAAGACCCATGCCAGGACTATATAAAGAGACTCTGTTTCAAAGATACAAATAATAAACAAGTAAAATAACAAGACCCAAAACATATATCTAGAAAAGCAAGGTCTTATAGTATATTATAATTAACCATTAAAGTTGTTTGAAGTTAACTATCCCCAAAAGATGTAACATCAAAATAAGATACAAAAGCATACAACTGCAATTCCAATAATACAGGAGGCAGGAAAATGGAGTTTGAAACCAGCTTGGCATAGCCAGGCTGGCAGGAAACAGGCATTAAAAAATGAAAACAAAAACCAAAAAACCAGAATGGCTAGCTCCTTTTATCTTTTTTATAAACTTGTGTTAACAAGTACCTTAAAGTTGAGTTTTCTCCTTATATGGAAAAATATGAACACTGTACATTAAGGCTTTCTAGATCCTCTGGAAACCTTCTTAAAAGCAAAAAAAGGCAACCAAAACCCCATATTCTTCTCCAGTCAGAACTCAACCTTTAAGCCCATTTTATCTTTTCCTACAGTGGTTCCAGAATGAATAGCTTACTGTAAAATTTAACACAATCGAAAACCGTTGCAAAAGTTAAAACTCACATAACATACATGCATGCACTTATAGAACAAAGTTTTTTTTTAAATGCTGCAGAAAAGGGTTTGTAAAAAGTAATCTACAGACTAGTCAAAACCATTACCTCTCTCTTCCGTCTTTCTTCCTGAGTGCGATGTAAAAGAGAAGCCTTTTCTTCCTAAATCCAAAAAGAGACAAGATAAGGATTATAATTCCAAGCCTGAAAACATTATCATATAAAGATTACAGAATGTTTTGGCCCAAAAGGGATTCCCAAAGATCTACTTAATACTCCCAGATTTTTCTGACATATGAAGAATCACATGTACAAACAAAAATTGGTGAAATACAGCATATACACTGACACAAAGCACATAATATATAGAATCAAACTTCTACAATAATATGCAAAGCTAAAGAAAACCTATAGCTTTGTCACGGAAATCTTCAAATAAAAGCCTTTATCTAGGGACTGGAGAGATGGTTCAGAGGTTAAGAGCACTGGCTGCTTTTCCAGAGGTACTGAGTTCAATTCCTAGCAACCACATGGTAGCTCACAACCAACCCCAGCAAACACATAATGACTCACAATCATCTACAATTAGATCTGGTGCCCTCTTCTGGCCTGTAGTCATACATGCAGGCAGAACACTGTATATATAATTAATAAATAAATAGTTGGGGGGTGCCTTTATCTAACACATGTCCAAAGGTCACACAATTTGCTTTAAACTTATTAAAGGATTCCCCATTGTCACTAAAAGTTGTTCTTGAAATTGACCTTTTAAACTCTTTAGACAAAAAAAGCTACAAAAATAATATCTCTAATTTAAAACTGTCCTTTTTCAAAATGACCTTCCCTTGTTTGTATACTCCTTCTTGACTTCTCCACACAACCAGAATATCAACAAGAAACTAACACAGGTACAACATTAACTAAACAAGCTTTCTATTAGTGGACTTCAACTCTTTCCAAAGCCTACTCAGTATCCCACACAGCATTTATTGCCCTCCACCAAAACTCATCCTTAACAGGTTCTGTCTTGATTTTTTGTCTTGATCCTGTCTACCAGCTTTGGTTTCCAACATTCTCTCATGATTCAAGCAACACTACGCAATAACAATAAATACTATGTTTAATCCATAGGACCAGGTCTATTTCCATGACACCATACTCACAAAAATAACTGAATAAATACAGTGGGGGAAAAATCTTGTCTTTGCCAGGTGGTGGTGGCACATGCCGTTAATACCAGCAGAGACAGGTGGGTCTCTGTGAGTTCGAAGCCAGGCTGGTCTACAGAGCAAGTTGTAGGATAGCCAGGGTGATACAGAGAAACTCTGTCTCAAAAAAAAAAAAATCACACAAACAAAAAAATCTTATCCTCACTACAACTAGTTAATAGACAGAACAGTCTTAAGCATCAGGCAGTAACTACTGCAGATAAAACCCACTGAAACAGGCTAATACCAGTAGCCCAAAGTTTAAGAATAAGCATTTCCCTGGCCTCAATCTCATATCATAATTACCAAGGGAAAGATGACAAATCACAATGAAGAAACCTTGTAAACACCAACCCAGGAATCAAAGAAACATTACAGAAATAAAACCTCAGGAGCCATCAACTCCAGCTCAGAACAACACAGAGGACACAATGAGACTATTCTGATAATCTTACCAAAGACCAAGTACATGCATTTATTTGAAGAAAAGACCTTTACATCTCTATGGTGGAAAATGCGTAACACTTGTGATAAACACATGAACAAAATAAATTACCTTTAGGATTACATTTTAAACCAGACAAAGGCCCATAATCCCAATTATTTAGGAGGGTAATCTCAAGGGCAGTCTGGGTAACTTAATGAGATCATCAAAAAAAAAAAAGTTAAAAGTTTGGTGGGGCCAGCTGCAGATATCTTAGCCTTCCTAACTTGTATGAAGTCTCCAGTTCAAACTCCATTACAATCAAAAGCAACCTTTATTTATTTATTTGTTTGTTGTTTGCTTGCTTGCTTTTTGAGGAAGGGTTTCTCTCTATGTAGCTCTGGCTGACCTCAATCTCAGAGATATGCTTGCTTCTGCCTCCTGAGTGCTGGGATCAATGGTACACATCACTATATTTTGCAAAATAATTTTAAAATTATTATTATTTGGGAGAGTTCAAAATAAGGCTTCTCTATGTACCCCTAGCTGTCCTAGAACTCGCTCTGTAGACCAACCTGGCTTTGAACTCAAAGAGGTCCATCTGCCTCTGATTACTGAGTGCTGGGATAAAAGGTGTGTACCACCACAACCTGGAAATTTAATTTTAAGGGTTTTATGAAATATCATTCTGAAGGAGCTGTTCAACTTGGGGTTTCTGTTTGTTTGCTTGTTTTCCTGTTTTGTTTTGAGATAGGGTCTCACTGTGTAAACCAGGGTTGCCTTGAATTCACAGCAATCTATCTGCCTCTGTAGATTAAAGGTCTCCCATTAGGACCTGGAGCTCCTTGATTTGGCTAAACTGTCTGGCCAGCAGGTCCCAGGGATTCTCCAGTATCTATTTCTCCAGCACTAGGATTAAGTTCATTCATTGCCACCATTACTAAGGATTAAATTCAGGCTCTCATTCTTACACGAGAAGCACTTTACCAACTAAGCTGTTAAGCCCCACTCCAGCTCCTAAATAATTTTTAAAAATAAAGACTGTAATATACCAGCACTTGGGAGATAGAAAGATTAGGAATAAAACTAAAACAAACAAAAACAATACATATCAGACAAACCCTACAATTCAGAAATCCTGGACAAAGAAGGGCTCTGACATCTTCCAATGTGAAAGAAAAGCAGGTGCCTGATTCACAAGTCCAGAGCTGCATCTAACCAGCGTGGACACTCCATGTGCTGACGCTGATAAAATGTTCCTGCACATCAAGACCAGGAATGCTGCCTACAGACGCAAGCAGATTTGATTTTGGATACTTTCCAATACTGGAGCACGCCAGACCATACTCTCTTGTTTAGGCAACACACAGCATGCTTTGGTCATGCATCAACAATAGATTACTCTAATTTAGGGATTAGAAAAGTCTCCGAAGCCTTGGTTATTCAGTAAAGAAGCCACTGATCCAACCTATCACAGGCTGCTTCTTCTCAGAGACCAGATCAACTGTCTGCCTTAGAGAACAGAGTCTATGCAATCTGGTCCTGTCTATAGTAGACTGCAATTGTGTTATCAGAAAGGAAAGAATCTTGTTGGCTGTCTTATTTGCTTTGTCACTAGTTATCACTTCCAACCCTAACTCAGGGACCAGGCTACCCACTTAGCAATTTTGCATCCATAACCTTTACAGCTCAATGGGATCCAAACTGAAGTCTTGAAATGGCTCCAAGATAAAACTTATGAGGGTGCCTTCTGCTGGAATTGGGGTACATAATAGAACAAGTTCATTCTCTCAGTCACTACATTAAAAAAATAAAAACAAAAAAAATTGCTCAAAAAGCTCAATCTACTCGTTGATTTATGCTTTTCCTTTGAAGATAACAAGTTTACAACACAGACTAAAAAAATGCCTCCAAAGAGTCAGAAATGCGAGAGACACACAACCATCCTAGTCATAATCAATACTTGTGTTTATACAACCATCTTCACCTTCAGACTTTAAAAAGTTCTATTTTCCTTTAATATCTAAC
The DNA here is from genome assembly GCA_001685075.1 of Bramus lutescens. Taxonomy (NCBI): domain Eukaryota; kingdom Metazoa; phylum Chordata; class Mammalia; order Rodentia; family Cricetidae; genus Bramus; species Bramus lutescens. The sequence goes on along the minus strand of LOEQ01002950.1, from coordinate 3,314 downwards.
TGGTATCAGGTTCAGCAGTCAACAGGAATGAAAAGCACAGGCATGACCCTAATTTCCAAAGTGACTCATACTAGTAAAAGTGCAATTTCACCATGCTGCTGAAAATGAACCAGTCTGTAACACAGCAGACAAAAATTCCGATCAGAATCCACAAAGTAGTATGCAGTTCCATCCTGTGGCTGCATCACCAAACCACCACTACTAGGTGTTAAAAATCTCAATGTGGAGGATGACATTCTCTAAAACAGCTGCAAAGCTTAGCTTTGGATAATAAATTTGATCACAGAATTCAGTTTTTTAGAAAGCAAGCCATGACCAAGACAAGAGACAAAGTGGAAACAAATATTTATAAAAGCACAAACATGACTTGTTATAGCAATCGGAAATAATAAGAAGGGGCTAAAGAGATGGCTCAGCAGTTAGGAGCACTGGCTGCTCTTCCAGAGGCCCTGAGTTCAATTCCCAGCAACCACATGGTGGCTCACAACCATCTGTAATCACATCTGGTGCCTTCTGGCATGCAGGCATACATGCATGCAGAACACTGTATACATAATAACTAAATAAATAAATCTAAAAAAAATAAATAATATGAAAAGCAAAAGCCAAAGGGAAAAATCAGCAAAAGTATATACACCAAATAGAAAATAAACCTTTTTTCTTGTTTTTTTTT
>LOEQ01002949.1:130148-143505 GCA_001685075.1 Bramus lutescens | reverse complement strand
GTTTTATTCAGACTACTCTGCTTGCTGCCCTGTGACCTTAGGTAAGTTCCTTAGCCTCTCCAGTGCTTATCTAGATAGCAGAAGGAATGCCTCCTGGGATAGTGTGAGGAGTAAAGTAGACAGCAAGTCTACACTCAGTCCAGGATGCTATGGAATTATTATTTATGGTCTATATCACAGTTTATTTTTATTTATTTTGGTATTAGCAATTGAGCAGGGCTTGATGTGTACTAAACAGGCACACTCCCCCAGAGCTATACCCCAGCCTCATCTTTATCATTTTTGCTGTCCCCCGACCCTCATCAAGGATGGGAGGGTCAGAGCGCACAAGACTGTCACCCAGACAAATGTGATGGTTGTAGGGAGAAACAGTTGAGATAAGCAACAAAAAGGCTTGGGTGAAGGGACAGACTAGATGCTTTTTCTGTGTTGTAGAAGGAGAACTAACTGCCTCATTTGGAAATATGTCTACCTATATTTTACTCAGTAATTTTGACTACTTGTATGAACATGTGTTCACATGAGTTTACTGAAATACCTTTAACTTCTTACGAGTCAAAGAAGTAGTAGTGTTTGGTTAAAGAACTTGGCCCTAGTGACAAGGCTATATTTTACTTGGGAACTTAGAGTTCTGTTACGTGGTGACAGCCCTGTGCAATATATGGCACCCTCTTGGCCCTCCTGTCTGGGCAGAGCTGCTGTTGCACTACAGAATGCCTGCAAGCCTGGAATGCCAGTTCTGATGTGAATGCCCAGTCAGTGCTGGGGTGAAGAGCAGGGCTGCCCAGGCAGCTGACAGTTCCCTGCTTCTCCTCCCAGGTGGTCACCCAGCACCACTGCTGAGCAATAAAGTTAACAAATGTTTTGATTTCACTGCTGAGTAGTTCTGCAGAGGGAGAGACAGCAGATGAGAGCACTTCAGAAGCCTCTGCTAGTAGAAGCTCCATTTCCCTCAGCTTAGATGATAATGCCAGACACAGTGGATACCCAGAGAGCATGTGGACTATTCAGAGAGCCGTAGGTGAACAAAGGAAACAGCCTGGCCCCGGCTAGAATAAGAGGACTGTGTGGTATTGGTGAGAAAGGAAGGGAGGAAAAGGGAAACGGAGGAAGCAGTGTGTTTACTGAGGGAGTTAGGAGTGAAGAGTGACTATGAGCCACCTCTTCTGTGTGAGACATCACTGTAACGTTCAGCAGCCTGGAAACAGCAAGTCCTTATTCTCAGATTCTGCAGGTCAGGAGTTCAGGTGGAACCTGGCTGGTCCCTGATTAGAGTCTCATGCTCAGAGCAGCTGCAGGCAAAGGGTCATAGAAAATTCAGGGTCTGGAAGTCCACACTCCCCAATACCAGACAGAAAAGCATAGTAACCTAACTCCCAGAGGCTTATCTCATTGCTTATGTCATAGTCTCTTCTTGAATAAGTCATGAGGTTCAGACCAAGGGTGTAGCTACCTGGAGGCAGAAGTCTGGGGAGCTGTTTTGCATGTTGACCCCAGGATCACTACTACTATCAGTGAGGGGTATTCTGAAGAGATGGTAGACCAACTACAAAAAGCATGAGAAGGTGAATTAATTTGGCCAAAGGGGATTTAAGCATTCACCTGATGTCTTTATTTCTTGTTCATTGTTTTTTTAAAGTAGATGATATTTGTCTAAGGTTAATGGAAATTATTTATAAAATCTTTATGTAGATTTTTTAAAATGTGTGTGCACCTGCACACATGCAGTATTATTCAGATGCCTGCAGAAGCCAGAAGAGAAGGGGCATCAGATCTCCTAGAACTGGAGTTACAGGTGGTTATGAACTTCTCTTTATGGGTACTGGAGCCTGAATTCTGGTCCTCTGCAAGAGCAGCAAGTGCTCTTAGCCAAAAGTGTAGATTATTAAACTAGGTTTTGTCCTAGTTTACTTTTAGAGATGACCAAAACCACAAGAAACCCCTTTAAAGGTTACTATAAGAAATATATATGCAACTGTATGAAGGAATTATGTTTTGGTGACCTCATGTTTTTTCAAAATAAACTTTTGCTAAAAGAGAAATACTAATTCTACCTTCCCATTGGTCTTCCTCCCATTCACGTAAGAGATGGTCTGTCAGATCAAAGAAAGGCATGTTCATTTTGTTTATCTTCCCACTGGGGTTGCTAATACTTTACTGTGATCTGAGATAGTCCAGGTTGTGCCCTTAGACCTGGAGTTTAAGGCATATCTCGCAGAGCTGTGTGGTATACTGGTGTGGCTCTGCTCAGAAGAGGGCTGGAGATAGGAGCCTCTTTGCAGGATTGTCCAGTAAAGAAATAAGGGTTGACAGGAGGCTGGGCCAGCCGGGCTGTGAAACAGTTTCTTGTCTCTTCAAAACAATGTTTTAGAGCAGTTTTAGATCCTGCTATGGCTACTGATTTGGGAGAAAGCTGAAAGGGGCTGGCTACAAAGATGGGCTTTTAACCATAGTACTTCAGGGTCACCAATGTCAGGAAATTATGATGCCAAAGTGGAGTGATGCCAAATGCTATTATAAGGTCAGGCAGCATGAGGCAAGAGGCAAGGCAGGTTGTATGTGAGTTCCAGAAGAAACTTTGACACTTTTCGTTTCTAGAGTAGATGCAGCCATTACCATGGGGTAATTGATATGTGAATCACGTTCTCTGACAGCTGGCACCTATAAGCCAACACATTGTTAGCCTTATTACAGAATATATCTAAAAGTAATAAGGCCCATGTCTTTCTAAATAGTCTATCATTCGGAATGTAAATGACTTAAAGTGTTCTTTTTTCCTAACTCGCAAGATTTTAATTGCATTCTCAAATAGTAAAATGACAGTTCGTTCAATTTGAAATTCAGATATCTTTGCCTGAGAAATACCCAGTGTCATAAGATTCAGAAAGGTCTAATTAGGCAAGAAGTGTGTTGCATTTGTTAAAAATATACTGCACACCTACTATGTGGCAGACTGTGCTCGCTGAGGCTGTGGAGTCCTGGGAATTGCTGTCTTCCAAAAGTCTCTGAGGAGAAAGCAGTAAACAGTTACAGTATGTGTGTCCTTACAGAGGAGGACCAGCAGAGAGGAAGCGGGCCTGTGGGGAGCCTAAGGAAGACGAGAGGCTAGGAGTGGGTGCCCTGGAGCCTGAGCTGGTTGGGTTGCTGTACCTATAAGCTGGTGCAGTGGGTGAAGGGCTGATGGAGAGATGTGAGGGTCAAGTTGTCAGAGCCCTCATACCACAGACAGAGTTTTTGTGGGTAATTAATCTCTTTCTCTCTGGGCATTTGGTTCACAGATCATAATAGAATGTCTCAAGGATGACGGAGGAGGCTCAGCATTCGAGAGAATCCTGGGCAAAGTGCATGATGGGAGCCTGGATGTGCAGGTGGTTTTGTCTCTGATGAGACTGTACCAGGAGTCCACACCTGCAGAGAAGGTGTCTCAGTCTCAGCCAGAAGGTAGGAGGGCATTCTGGCCACCTGGGTGACCCAACTTTTAGTTCCAGCCAGTGATGTGTGTTGTTGGTGGCTTTCATGTAGGTTTTTGTGCCATCCCAGAAGCTGCATGTTAAATGTGCACAGGCTCCATGTGAGTCTCCATTTCAGCCCTAGTTATCTAGGCTGGTACCTCAGCAAACTGAGGCTACTGTCACTGTCCTCATGCCTTTCAAAAAGCTGAATGTCCAAAGCAGTGCCTCAAGTGACTGGTTCGCTGCCAGCACTTAAAGGCTGAAGTTGCTCTCATTTGGGTTAGGTACAAAGCAGTGGCCTTGCCTACCAGAAGTTAACCTCTGGCTGGCTCTGAAGCTTTGTATTTCGACAGATAAATGAAACATTTTTCCTTTCATAGAGTTTAAACAGAATAATAAAGTATTTTCCTCTCCAAAAGTGATTCTGCATTCAGGTGTGCTGAAGCTCTTTACTATTCCGTTAGATCTTTCTCGACAGACCACGCTGTCATTTTCTTCAAATTGACTAGCTTCTCTTGTGTGTCTCTAATTCCTTCTCCCCCAGGGAGCACAGGGGAGGGAAAGACCTTGTCTGTTCTGTTACTGGAACACAAAGAGGACCTGATCCAGTGTGTAACACAGCTCAGACCTATTGTGGAGTTCCTGGAAACAGCCAAGGAGGAATTCCTGCCTGTCTCAGAAAAAAGGGTAACTGTGTCAAGCCTCTGCCCCCTTCTGAACTGCTGCAGAACTTGTTCTAGTGCTTTGCTGCACGAGGTGGTTTTTGCCTTGCGATGTTTTGATACTTTCTGCATTGTAATCATCTTGGCTGACTGGAGGTTCCTGTCGCATGCTCCATCACATTTCTTGCCATAGCTTATACCGTGCACTTTGCAGCACATGGCCACTGTGCAGGTGGATGGGTAGATGACACTACTGCTGCTGGGACTCTGACTACCAGAAGCTACTTTTGCAGGAGCTGAATGTTGTGGCACATTTGTAATTATGATGCTTTTCTTATTTACAGAAATGATACATGGTTAATATGTAGATACAGAAGAAAGCAGGCAAAAATAAATATTTAGAATAACTGAGAGGATCCTGCTAAAGCAGCATGTGTTTCTCTTTGTCTCTTTGGAGTCCTGGGATGAGGCAGCACAAATTCACGGCTCTTCTCTGCTACCACATATCACTATCTACACTAAGGGATTGGGAAGCACTATTGTATTCTAATGGATATCCTATGACTCATTCACTCCTCTTGGGCATTTGTTGCCAATACTTTGGTATAATAAATGATGTTGTAGAGGACATCCTTGCAGGCTAAGCTCTACAGACTTCTCAATATTATTTCCTTAGGGTAATTTTTAAATGAAATTTTAGACTAGAATGTAAAAGTCTTCGTGGACATTCTCAAATTGCCCTTCAGGAAGGTCACATGCCAGTTTATTCTCCCAACAGCTAGCTGCTAAAACCTCATAAAACTGCTGGCATGACTTCTTAGGGCAACTAGATAACTGTTTTTGTTGGGGTTATCGATTTCAACTTTGTGCTAAAAATATGTCTGTCGAGAAGGAAGGGTGAGGAGAGAGAACTTTCGTGGCATTGCTTAAAACTGAGTGACTTAGATGCCCAGGAGAGATGGTTTCCAAACCATTGGTGTGATAGCACTGGGTTCATAGTGGGCTGGGTCCTAGATTCCCCCTCTGCCTGAGTCATCTTAGGTTAAATATCCAGGCAGACAGACAGTTGGGGGAAGCTTCTAATCTCAGAAGTGTATTTTGGAAATTGATGTTTTAAAGTTGTGTAAAATTCATAGACAATGCTAATATGGTGGGGAATGAACTTGTGTTTTCCTCCTGAGGTTTCAGATCAGGTGTAATCTTGGGCACTCAGTTTCAGTGAGTTCTTATTGCCCCAGAAGCCCCTGATTCCCTGTTGAGAGATTTCATTCGATTATTCCTCCCAGCCCTTTCCTGATGAGCTGGGCTGAAAGTGGACTTTGAGCTGTTCCATTATCTTGTAAAACAGCACTTAGAGGTAGAACCAGCCCCAGCCCTAAGCGCTGCTGCAGGATAGACCACACTGTCATTTTCTTCTGTCACTTTCAGTTTACTTGACAAAAAAGGCTGGAGCAGAACTTAAATGAGTTGCAGATCACAGCAGCACTTCTCAGGCTGGGTCACACAGCCTAGCGCAGCTGCTGGAGGATCCACAGCCCAGCCCCGCACCAGGCCTTTCAGAACTTCTTTTATGAAATTATGCTTTCTGTATTTTATCTGTAAAAGTCTTGAGTTCTTTCTGTAAAAATTGAGAAAGAAGAACTTTTTACTACACAGCATAAGTATGGTAGTTACAATAGGTTGCCATTGGCTCGCTGTTTATGGCCCACTAAGTAATATACTGAAGACTTGTGCTGTTCCCGACTTTTTCTTCCCAGCAGTTCTGTAACCTCATGGACAGGGACCATCCCCATAAGAAGTGGGAGCTGGGCTCTGCTGGGCTTGAGCACATCGAGAGCATCCTCACTACTGTGCAGATGGCTTGTGGCCAACGGCAGCATGCTTCTGAAGGAGCACGTGTGTTGTCCTTAGCAGTCACGGCAGGCTTTGTAAGCTGCAGCCTTATCTCAGGATCCTCAGAAGTTGGAGATACGCAGGAGTTGGTGCGGTTATCTTTATTTGCAAGTGAGGAAAACAAGTTCCCAAGAATCATGGAACTTGCCCGAAGTCACACAGCATGAATAGCTAGAACTGGGGTACAAACTGGGTCAGTCTGGCCTTAAGAGCTATCCCTGAGCTGCTTCGTTGGGCATCAGAAGGCTGCTTAAGAGTGAGGGGTTGGTGCTGAAGTCACTACAGGCTTTAAGTACAAGGTCTTAAATTTTAAATTATGATTCACTTAGTCACTATCCACCGTATGTTAGACTTTATCCAAAGAAAGATGACTAACAAGGAATATGACAACTTGATTATTTTACACATATTCCTTTCATATGTAGAAAGCCAATTTGGCTTTAAAGCTCACTTCATTATTTTATAACAGAGCTAATTTGATAATGGCAGCTGCTGGCATGCTTCTGTGACTGATTGCTTGACTGTCTCCTGAGAGCAGGCATTTCCCAGAGGAAGGCTTACAGTTCAGTTGCTGTGGATCCATGGACCAAATATACTGAAATAATCTGCTCTCTTGGTTCTGTAAGAACCATGCTACCTACACATTTTGCACCATGGTCCATTAAGAAATGGTTCTGTGCCAGGGGGTGACGGCACACACCTTTAGTCCAGCACTCGGGAGGCAGAGGCAAGCAGATCTCTGTGAGTTTGAGGCCAGCCTGGTCTACAAGTTCAAGGACAGCCAGGATTGTTACACAGAGAAACCCTATCTCAAAAAAGAAAAAAATAGTTCTGCGGCAATAGGAAAGTATCTGTCACATGTTTAATTGTTAAACATATTTTCTAGAGCCCCATGACCTTTTCCTCAGAAAATCTATTGACAAACTGAGAAAGATCAAGGGAAGTAGGACTGTTGAGTTGTGAGTGGAGCTGAACCATGTGGCATTCAGAGGCTGGGGAGATGGGCTAATGGGTAAGACAGCTGCATGAGCCTGAGGACCTGAGTGTGGATCCTGCACCCATGTACTAAATAGGCAGAGTTACCCTGTGTGCCTGTAGCCCCAGTGCTGGCTGTGGGGCAGAGGATCACTGGGGCTGGCAGGCCAAGATCTGGGTTCAGTAAAAAACCTGTCTCAAGGGAACAAGATAGAAGTTGACAGAACAGGACACCCAGTATCTTCCTCTGGCCTTTGCATTTACAAAGCATAGGAGTTTGTGTGTGTGTGTGTGTGTGTGTGTGTGTGTGTGTGTGTGTGTGTGTGNNTGTGTGTGTGTGTGTGTGTGTGTGTGTTTGTGAGAGAGAGAGAGAGAGAGAGAGCATAGTACAAAGAAGAATTCACACACACACACAAATGACAGAAAACCAAACCCACAAAGCCTAGGGACACACACTGTAACCTCAATTCAAGAGGCTAAATAAAGTAGGATTTCCCTGAGTTTGAGGCCAAACTGTGCTGCCGAGTGAGTACCAGGACAGCCAGGGCAGCCATAGTAAGACCTGGTCTCTACAAACAAAAGATTTTACAAGAAAAATAATCTGAAAGAACACTTTATTGTTTTGCAACCAGAGACTATAAAGTTTTCAATATTCAAATGAAGTAGAAGTAAATAAACAGAACTGAATATGGAACAGATAGGAAAGCGTTCTAACAGTGTAAAGCGCTGGCCTGTGTCTCGGGCAGACAGGTCAGATGTTCACTACTTCCTGTATTACACCAGCCAGGCGTGAAGGGCTTTCGGCTGGCTGTGCTGGTGCACACCAGTAGTACCCCTAAGCACTTGAGAGGCTGAAGCAGGATTGCCGTGAGTTCAAGGCCAGCTTGGGCTATATAACAAGTTCCAGGCCAGTCCTGTTTGTGAAAAGGGTTTTCAAACAGTGCAAGCTGTTGGAGGCAAAGGCTATTTATTGTACATGGGCTTGCTGCTGGTAAGAGTTTCGTGGAGCAATTTGTTTGGCAAATGTTTGAGATAAAAAAAAACAAACAAACAGAAAAAGGAAGGGACTGTGACAAAAAGTAGTGCTAGAGACCAGCTGGGGAGGGCTTGGAGATGGGCATCCGGTAAGGCTCTCTTGCTGGCTTTCTTTCAGTATTAGATCCATTTTGAATTGCAGTAACGGTGTCTGCTTGATTGCATACCCCTGCAGGTGATTCTGAACTGCTGTGAGGGCAGAACACCCAAGGAGACGATAGAGAATTTGTTGCACAGAATGACTGAAGAGAAGACCCTGCCTGCCGAGAGCCTGGTAAAACTCCTCCAGGCTGTGAGAACAGCATTCCCAAACCTGGGCCTCCTGCTGGAGAATTTGCAGAAAGTAGCGGAGTCACCTGGCACCACAGGTACTAGTTAATTATTCCGTCTCTGGACAGGAGCAGCTTGTACAGAAAATCACAGGGTAAAGCTCCCTTCTGGCTCCATGCTGGGAAGAGGAGCTCTGTAAAGCGGTGGCATTGCATTGTGAAGCAAGCTCTGTCAGATCAGCTGGGATCTGAGACTCTTCTCCATTAAGCTCCCTCCTATCATCTCCTTGGTTCAGGATTATTAATGGACGCTCTTCCCACAGGGCTGGCCAGGGTCGTCTGTGAGACTAAACAGACAGAGGGGCCCAGAAGGCTGTGCATTCCAATAGACTGTGTGGATAGATGTGAGTGGCAAATTCAAATCCTGATTGCCCCCTTCCCAGCTGTGTACTACAGTCCCTAGGTAGCCCCCTTGGTGTCCCTCAGCTTGGGGGAGGGAGCCCGTTTCCCTTCTTAACCCAACTGGAATTACTTTGCCTATGTAATTGTGTAATAATTATATTACACACACAAAGCAGGGTTCCCAGAAATGAAGAAAATAAGCTATTGTTCTGTTCCTGCAGTCCTTCACTGTTGATGCTTTGTGCTCATGTTCATAGATTACCTTATTTTTTTAGTTGTATGATTGCCCCTGGTTAACAATATCAAAATATTCTCTTTCATTTCTAAAAACTCCAATCTTTTTTGAAGGTTGTATAGTTTTCTATCACACAGATAGATATGCATTGTATGTTACACGTGTCCTGATTTGGGCAGATGTGGTGTAATGGGAAGCCATAGTGCCATGGTGCCATTCCTGGCTGTTTGACCTTGAGCTTGCAGCTTCATTTTATGAACCTTATTGTCCCTGGGATGGGTGTAAGAACTGTACCATCACATTCATTTCTGTGGCTGTTGTGAAATGACACCCATTAAACATTTAGTGACATGCCTGGCACATGGTGGGCTCAGCAGATATTAGGGCTGTCCTCACAGTGTCATCACGTGGCTCTGCAGTGGCAGTGGCGCTGGGCCTTTGGGTTTTTTGTTTCTTTAGGCTTAGTTTCAAGAAATGGATTTACTGGGTCAAAGAGGAAAATAAAAACATAACTATTTATAAACCAAGGGATTTAGTTTTGTGCAGATTGCTTGTATTTTCTTTTCCTTTAAGGAAATATGACTTAATAAGTAGCTAACAGATGGGCACAGGGGGCATATGAACAGAACGGCATGCCTCTTCCCGGGCACAGCCTAGACTGGTGGCTGATGGTATCTGGGATCACCACATGGGTCCTTTACCCCAGGCATTGTGAGGAAGACCCCCTGATCTGTACATCAAAGCCTCTCACAAGTGCAGCCTTCTCATTACCCACCTGCTGGGCAGTCCCTGGCTTCTACCAAGCACTCAGTTTCAGTGACCCTGAAGCACAGGTGTCGACCAGAGGAGACTCAAATGCTGTGTGTGTGGCCCGGCGCTAGCCACGAGACTACTCGGAGGCAGAAATAGCTCTCAGCTGTTCCCCTCACTTGCGTCTGTGGAAGCCCTTGGCTGCTTGTGGTGGCTCAGGTCTTATTGTTGTGCTGTTGTCCTTCCAGCCCGCCCTAGCCCTGAGGACTATGGAGCTGAGCTGTTGAGAAAGTACCATGAAAACCTGTCTGAGGTTCTCACGGACAACCAGGTGCTGCTAAAGGTGATCTCACGTGCGAGGAGCTTGGCCCCTGGAGACAGAGAGGTGAGCAGGAGGGAGGGAAATACGGTTATGTACACGCACATTTACATTTTTCTATAAATACATATATACCGCCAAGTTGAGAAATGCCAAGGAGACTAGAAGGTGACTCATTTTCTAAGGATAAATGCCAAATAGAATAATTGCAGTTTCCTTTTTTACAGTTTTATTTATTTAGTTTGTAGACTGGACAACTTGCAGGAGTCTAGGGATCAAACTGAGGTCATTAGACTTGGTGGCCAGTGCCAGTACTCCCTCAGCCATCTCACTGGCCTAACTAGTTGTATTTCGATATTTTGCACTGCATAGTTCTGTAGTAATAAAGAAAAGCCTTCAGGAGAAAGAACAAAGAACTTTGTCACAAATTAGAACTCTGTCAGTAGCCAGCTTTGGTAGTGTACATGCCTATAATCTCATTGCCAAGGAGAAGAGCGTTCTGAGTTCAAGGCCAGCCTGGGGTGCACAGTGAAATTCTGCCTAAAAACCAAACTAGAGAGAGATGCTTTCATCTACGATTTTGTGTGTGTATATATTAGAAGCCACACCTAGAGCATCATGTATGTTAAATAAGCTTTTTATTACTATGCTGTGTCCCTGACTCTACTCCACCTGCTTACACACAAAGTAAATTTGATTGTAAAAAGACTCCGAGGTTGAGGAGGTGAATGTTGAAAAGATCTCCCCTCCTGGAACACATTCACCTGAACCCAGTACTGATACTTAACTGTTTGCCACCAGCTCAGGACCGGAGTCTTACACCCATGTTTATGTTACATCTTGAAGGTTATGGAGACACTCGTGACACAGGACTCTGGCTCATGTGGCTTCAGTTCCCTGATGTCAGCAGCTCTGGAAAGGCAGACTCTCTCTGCAACAGCCATTTGGCAGCTGCTGCTAGCGGCTCAAGAGACCCAGACCTGCCCACTGAACCTTCTCTTGGAGGAAGTAGGAAAGGAGCCTGGTGCTAGGGCTTTCTTCCAAGCAGGTGAGTTGTCTGCCCTCTACCTTGATGTTGCCCCTGTAGAGATAACTGTCGACCCCCAGGAAATAAGAGGATTCTCTTATGGTTGCCATCTTGTGTCCCTCCCCTCAGGAGCAATGGCAGGTAAATTCCCATGTTCTCCTACATAGCGGGGTGACCATAGGTGACCAAGGTGCTGTGTTTGAGGAAAGCAAGAAGGATTTTCAGTGTGTTCAGAAAAGTGGCATTTGAGAAGCTAAGTAGTAAATTCTGGTTCAAACATGGCACAGCATCCACACACGAAAACATCAGGTGGTAAAAGCACACAAGGGAAATTGTGTTTGGGGATATGGGTGCTGACAAGCCCTTATTCATTATGCCCTGGCTACAGTGGTTAACCTGATCTCACTCTTAGAGGTCACATGTATTGTCTTTGTGAAGAGTGGAATTGAGAGGTAAAGGAGAAAATGATGCCCATGGTTTGGTTGAGTGTTCAAGTCTCCGTTTTTTTCAGTGACTGCCCCAGAGAGCACTGTGTTGGAAATAATCCTGAGACATAGCAAGCTGGTCACAGAGGCCATCCAGCAGACGATGGAGCTCAAGCACTTTTCTCCAGAGGATGAGCCCCTGGCTGAGATTGTGAGAGAGGTGGGAAGTGGAGGGGTTGTGTAAAGGTTTGTGGGTCATCAGATTCTGTAGAACTTTACAGGGTTGGTTCCTTGAAGCCATCTCCATTCTCTGCAGTATACCGTAATTACTACAGTATACCGTAATTACTGCATGCCTAGTGCTCTGCTGGCTCTTCAGAACACCATGCCAGGCTTTTCTTTTGGGGCCACCAACCAGCTCCCAAATCGTGACGTGGAGACTTATTAGTTATGATTGCTCGGCCTAGCTTAATCATGTTTTTGGCTATCTTTTATCTTAACCTGTTTCTCTTTACCTTTTGCCCCGAGGCTTTTTACCTTTCTGTATTTCCTGTGTCTGCTGGCTGTCTGACTGGCCCCAGGTGGCTCCCTCATTTCTCCCTTGTTGTCTTCTCTTTCTCCTCCTGCCTAGATTTCTTCTATTTATTCTTTCTGCCTGCCATCCCTGCCTGTCTCCTGCTTAGCTATTAGCTGTTCAGCTTTTTATTAGACCAATCAGGTGCCTTAGGCAGGCAAGGTGAAACAGATGGTAACACCACACCTTCACACAGTTAAAGTAATCCACAGCATAAACAAATGTAGCACATCTTTGCCTACTTAAAATAATATTCCACAACAGAACACCTTTGTTCTTTAGCTTTCCAGCCATAGATGGCAGGTGATGTCATCTCCCTTTACAGAAGAGTTCAGGCTTCACAGTTGTTTCCAGTGTAGGAAACTGGTGAGTAAGCAGGGAAGCCAGTGACACAGCCCCAGTGAACACATCTTCCAACTGCCTAAGCTCAGAGTAGCTGGAGAAATGGTGACTCTTTTTAACCATGTTCTCAGAAGCAGCTGGTCTCAGATGAAGGAAGTTGGTCTTACTGCATGTTTTCTTCTGGCTTCCTGAAAGAGCCAAGATAAACATAGAAAAAGGCTTTGCCCATATGAGGCAGCAAATAGTGCCAGCTCGTTTTCTGTGCTGCATCTCACAATGGGACCAGCAGCCCAGAAAATCTAGATGGGGGCTGAGGAAGACTCAGAGATGTCCAAACTTGGCCTTGTACATCTCCAACAGGGAAAGATAAATAAAGGAACATAAAATTAAATCACAGATGTACCTGGAATGACCTTTTGATCTACGTAGACAGAAGGGCTGGTTCCTAACCATCCCCACTGGTGACAGCCCCACCTCAGTCTGCCTCTCAGACAGGAAGAAGGTGGTGCATGCCCCTGCAGCGCTCCAGAGGCAAGGCTCATCTGCCTGTCTCTCTCCAGAGTGCTGTGCACTTCAGAGCTGAGGCCTCTGCCGTTGATCGCTTTAGCCTCACTAATTAGTCTCCTGCCTGCCTTCAGGGGCATCAGGGTTATTTAGATAGACCTGAAAAGAACATAAAGGAAATATCTTCCAAAATGAAAGTTCCATGTGGCCATCTGTGGATGGTCTCACTTTATTTTCTCAGTGTGCTCTCTGCCCATAGCTCTAACATTCTGAAAGAGGACAGCTTTGAAATCATATTCCTGGCCTCTTTAAAGCCCCTATTTGAACCGGCTTTAAAACGCTGAGTTTCAAATGATGTTTAAAAGGGTACATCTAAGTGTCTAAAAATATGAAGCCACTCTCTATGCAGAATTACTTCTAGACATGGAGGCAATTATATATTATGAAAAATTATCCTGATCTCTACAGAAGCAGCCACTGCCAAATGCTGTAG
>LOEQ01002949.1:73483-83580 GCA_001685075.1 Bramus lutescens | reverse complement strand
CCTTCCCTCCCCCACCCAGCAGGAGGAAAGAGCTTGCCTGACCCAGTTTTCTCTCTATTGCCTGAGAGCAAAGGAGGGAGGAAGACGGAAAGCCTTCTCTCTGCCTGCACCCCTGGTATAGGGCTGGCTCCAGAGAGGGGACTTCCCTCTGTGGGCATTTGTTTTGGTTCTGGTCCCACCCAGTCCCTGGAGACCTAGAAAGGAGTACAGAGGAGTCTTCCCCAGTTCAGCCAGGCTCCTGACATTGAGGTGGGAGGGCGGAAGGAAGAAGAAAACGAGTCTGTAAGAGCATCCTCACTCCACAGTTCCTGAGGACACTTGGCTGCATATTTGAGGGCCAGAGGGGGCCAACTCGGAGCTATGCAAATGTCAAACAGAAGGATACCTCTCCTCCCAGTGGGAAAGTTCCAAGAGCTTTAACCATCTGTGACCTAGCCAGGTCACATTCCACCCTGGTAGATGGAAGCCCATGGTGGTGGGCTAGGGAAGGAGACCCACAGAAGAAACAAAACAAAACACGGAAGACTATGGGGCTCTGTGCCAAAGGCACATTGAGATAAAAAAAAAAAAAGCAGAGCCCAGAGACAGGAAGGAACTTTCCTAGGGTACACAGCAGATGCAGATAGTTGAAACTGGAGTCCTGTTCTCTAAGCAAGATAGCAAGTGAGTAGGCATAGGGTTGTAGGAAAAAGAACAGAGTGTCAACAGGGAAGGCACCAGCTTTGGACCAGGCAGCTGGCCCTGTGCTTTACAAATGGTTTCCTTACCCCCATCTGAACCCCCAAGTCTTACTGATTCATTTTACAGATGAAGAAATTGAGATTCAAAGAAATAGAGGCCATTTGGTAATGAGGGGCTGATGTAGCAAGGGCCCAGGAATGCCTGACCCCAAAAGCGGGCTCTTTACTTTGTGATTCTGCAAGGCCCCCCAGGTGATCATGGGGCCTGACTTTGAACAAGCTGGCATTTGTGTCAGAGCTCCTCCTCCCTGCCCTGGGCACCACCCAGAGAACCTGCTTCTCTTGCTAGCCTTGTCAAGTGGTAGCTCTCACTGTGCTGGCCCTGCTAGCCACATCCGGGCTTCTAGGCAGATTCCGAACCTCTCAGAGACATACATCTTTCATTCCTAAGTGGGAGTAGTCCACACTGCTTCTCTGGACTGTCATGAGACACCGTCATTGGCAAGGTGTCATCTAAGGCTCCTGTGGGCAGAGCTCAGCACACAGTAGGTGGTGTCAGGAGGGAGCTCTCGTCCATACACGACCCTCCCATTCCTGTCTTCAGTGGTCCAGCAGGTGCCGAGCTCCATCCTGGGAACACTGAGAACATTAAAATCGTGCCTGTCCTCGGGGAAATGGTGGGACCTGATAGTGTAAACGTGAATGCTGTCACCTCCTCAGAGAGCACTGAGGGTAAACACCATCACCCCTGTTCCACAATGGAGGAATCTGGGGCTTAGAGAGGGTGAAGAGGAGAACCAGAGCAGCCCCCACCCAGACCCAGCTCTGTACACCCAGCTATTCCAGGAAGCCCAGGGCTTGGGTAGCACGTGCTGCAGTTGTGACATGGCCATTAGTTGGGGCGTTGAAGGACACTGGCAAGAATAAGCATCCTGGGATAGGAACTGTGAGCTCCTGGGAAGGGGCAGCTAAGAGTGACCAGTGCGGTAGGTGCTGGCTGGGAAAGGGGTCCCAGGGGCCTAATGCCCTCTTGTCTTCTTTTGACAGTGAACCTGTTGGACACATCCACCATCCACGGAGACTGGGGCTGGCTCACGTATCCGGCTCACGGGGTGAGTGATGGAGTTGTGTCGTCTTTCTGAGAGGTTACTGTTTGGGGTCTTAGCATGACACAAGGAACCAGAGCCGCTGAGAAGTATATTCATTCATTAAAGGACACAGAAATGGGAGGCAGAGTGGACAGTTCTTAGCAGTTTAGCTCATTGGCACCCCTGGGGTCACAGAGCCAG
Source organism: Bramus lutescens (assembly GCA_001685075.1). Classification (NCBI taxonomy): domain Eukaryota; kingdom Metazoa; phylum Chordata; class Mammalia; order Rodentia; family Cricetidae; genus Bramus; species Bramus lutescens. The sequence continues at coordinate 81,611 of LOEQ01002949.1, read as the reverse complement.
CTCTGACACGGGCCCCCGATTCCTGTCTAACCCTCCGTTTGAGAATCTTCCTATCTGTGACCTGGGCTTGCGTATTCACAGCCTGCCCAGCCCAGGCCCAGGGTAGTTGGAACCATGGCAACAGTGAAACAGACAATCAAGTCCACGGAGACCTTCCTTCGTTTGGGCTGGGCCCCCTCCCTCCAACTGCCAGGCCTCACCAGGGGCTCCTAGGACCCAGGAGCACTGAGTGTCTGTCGGAATCACCTTGAGCACAGCAGTCCACTATGGCACGTTCCCAGGCCCCATCAGGTCTCCAGGTGACCATGGGTTCCATAACAATACTGCACAACCTGTGGCCTCCATGATCTTTCCCAAATTCCATGGACATCATAGTAAAGGTGGAACAGTAGTGACTGGTGGGACCTGGGTCACCATCTCACCTCTCCAGGCCTCAGTTTCCCTGTCTGTAAAAAGGCAGGCGTGTGTGGTGATCTCCTAAGGCAGTCACATGGCCTTGGTGCAGGGTGGGACCTCAGCAGTGTGGCTCTTGGAATCAGTGAGCATTGTTACTAGTGTATGCTGTGATTGAATCCCATAATGAACTCACACATATGTGACACAAGCCCTTGTCCCCAGCACAGGCATGTATATTGACAGCTTTTATGAATACTTTTGACTTTCATAGTCCTGGGGACAGGACGTAGTTTGTCCTTGATGATCTGTTACCGTGGTCCTCAAGTCCGGACCTTTCCCTACCCAAAAAAACAAAGTTTTTGTTTTGTTTTTTTATCTTGGGTGAGGTTTTCTTCTTGGAAGTCGGGATGGATCTCTGCTCTCCCTCTGTGGGGTCTCACGGTAAGCAGCAGTGGGCTGAGCCAACAGCCATCAGCCCTGGGCACAGGACTCTGGGAGCTGGCAGGGACAAGCCTGAGGGCTGTAATTCTCGAGACCCAGAGCTGTAGCTGCACAGCCACCACTTTTGAGGGCAGAGGCTGGGTCTTCTGCTCCTGAGTAATGTTGGGGAGTGTATTTGTCCTTGGGAAGGGCCTGCGATGGGCCTCTCCATGGGAAACTCCAGTCTTAGGCTTGGTCCATGCTGAGTGCCCTGATACTAGCTGAGCGGGCATCTCCCTAGCTTCTTAACTGCAAGGCAGAGGTAGCCTTGGCCCCAGGTGGGCTCTGTGTTGGCTGTCTCTGTTGCCCTGGGGCCAGGGCTTGGCCATTAGGTTAATGAGAACCTGGATTTGGTTTGGGGAGGCTCACATCTGGTGACAGCCGGCTCAGCTTTTCAGGGCGTGCCAGGCATGTGCAGTGTCTTCTTGCTTCTTCTGAGATTTAGAAAACAATGATAAAACCTTGTGTTTAGATCGCCACGGGAGCAAGTCCTTGGAGGATGGTAGGCCCATTCCACAGATGAGGCCTGCATCAGTGCAATGGATGCAAACAAACAAACGAAAAACCCAAAAAACAAAAAGCAAAAAATCCTGCTCTGGTGGTGAGCTGAACTCAAACCCAGATCTCTCTAGGCCTAGCACCTACATGGAACTCATAGGCACCTCAGGTGCTAAGGGCTTTGTCTGACCTCCCTGTAAGGGGTGAGGGAGGATTCATATTGTCTGCTGAGCCAAGGAAGCGCTCGGAGAATGCCTGGACTTGCCCAAAAAGGAATATGCTGCCTGGCTCCAACCCCAGACTTGAAACTGAGCAGGTCGAGTGGGCGTGTGAGCACATACTCCCATCTCGAGGCCTTCTGTTGATCCTCCTGCCCAAAAGCCTCTGGGACTGACTCACCAAGCTCTGTCCAACTCTCTGCCGCTTGCTCCTTCGTCCTCTGGTCTATGCTTAGCATGAGGGGGGGTTTCTCGCTTGGGCAGAGCATAGCTGAAGGCATGGGTACCAGGCCCAAAGATGGTGCAGCGCTGCCTTCTCTGACTCGTGGGATCACACAGGCCATTCAGCTCCTCATTTATACTGAGATGATCATGGAGCATGCTCTGTGCAGTTACAGAGTGTGACACATAGAAAGGGCATTGGCCATTGAGAAGCCAAAAGCTTTTGAGAGCTTAATCTACTCTGCTTAAGCCCGGACCCTGTGTACTTAACCAGGATGCATCTCTCTTTCTGCCCCACTGGAGTATTCTATGGTTTGCCTGGCGATGAACAGCCAGAGTGCACACTGCCCTTAGAAGGGGGCACATTACTGTCTACATCTCCCTTGACCCTTACCATGCCCTGGAGTAGCTAGAAGAAGCAGGCATTCATAGATAAAACACCCAACACTCAAAGAGGGAGTGTAGCAGGCCCACGGCTGCACAGCTGCTTTGCACGGTTCTGCTCTGGGAAGAGAACATGGTGGGGGACAGCCTGAGGTGTCAGCTGCAGAGGCAACTTGGGTGCGAGTGGCCCAGAGTGGTTCTGACTAGGTTGTCTTGTCCTTGCATTTATTTCCAGGAACCTGGCCACTCCAGGCGTCTGCCCTCACTCTGGGGCTGCCAGGGCTGGGCCAGGCCATTGGCACTCGTGGGGACAGCTGGAGCGGACTCTGTTCAAGCTGGTTAATTTATCTGGGCCCCTGGCAGAAAGCAGATAGGGAGCATCTGGCAAGCTCTTTGGTGTTCCATTAATTGTGACAATGACTTTAGCCCCAGATGTGGCACCGCTGCCTGGAGCTGGGGCTACAGTGTGGTGTGGTGGGCAGCAAGCATGGGCGCTTACAAGTGAGGCCACACCCCCCAGAAGCTCTGTGGGCAAGAACCTCATCCTAATGGTCCTGCAGGCATACGGGCAGCCCAGGGATCTGCTGGCAAGGGCAGCAATGCATTTGTGTTCTGCTCTTTGACTGTCTTCCTGTGCCAGGCCTGAGCTCAGCACTCCATAGGCATTTTCTCCTGGCGTCCTCCCAGCCTAGTAGAGCTGGGCCTGTCTAGGGGTGCTGGGGTTGCTGCTGGTGCAGCCAGAAGAAATGAGGACAGGTGGAGGGCCTTGTGACAGGCAGGGAAGGGCTTGGGACACTCAGGACCTCCACTATGCCACACTTAGAGCAAACTCAACCTACAGATAAGTGGAGTGTCAAGAGGAAGGGTCTTCAAGCCTCCCAGCCCCATACTGAAGTAACAAGATCCTTAGTTCCGACAGGGCAGAGAGAGAGAGTCACAGATGTGGACATGACCGTCTGTCCTCAGCCCCGGCAATTCCTTGAGGTCCTCAGGACTCAGCCCAGTGCCTGCCCTTGGCTAGAGCTAGGTAGTGGTGTGGATGAAGGAGTCAGGGCTCTTCCCTCACTGTGCCTACATAAGCCCCTGCTTCACCCAGGATGTTGCTGGCAAGTGCCACATCAGGAGGGCTCAGGTGTTACCTTCTCTCTCCCATCTGGATTCCAGGTCCCCTGAGCTGTTACACTCCACTGCTTTGCTGGGGAGCCAGGAACCCACTTTGTTTTGGTTTTGGTTTGGTTTGGTTTGGTTTTCCAAAATGGGGTTTCTTTGTGTAGCCCTAGCTGTCCTGGAACTTGCTCTGCAGACCAAACTGGCCTTGAACTCACAGAGATCCACCTGCCTCTGCTTCCCAAGTGCTGGAATTAAAGGCGTGTGCCACCACCATCCGGCTCCCATTCCTCTTTAAGGCTGAGTAATCGTCCCCTGCCTGTGTGTGCTATTTTCTCTGTCCAAGTGTCTGTTGGTAGACAGGTTGTCTCCTTGAGATGTTTGTGTTTTCGGTGCTGGGGATCAGACCCAGGGGATGTTGCATTTTAGGCAGGCACACTCTGCAGCACATCCGGTTGCCTGCCCACCTCGTGAGCTTGGTAGGTATACAGGTATCTCATCAAGATGATGTACACTTGGATTCGCTGCCTCGTGTAACTCTGGTTTTTGAGGCCCTCTCTACACTGTTTGGCACAGCATCTGCACAGTTCAGCAATGCACCAGGCTCAGCGATGCACCAGGCTCCCGCGTTCTCCGTGCCCTCACCGGCACTTCTTTTCTGTTTAAATATCTAACGGATGAGAAGTGGGCTCTCACTGTGGGTTTGATCCACATTTCCCCAGTGGTTAGAGATGTCGAGTGTCTTTTCTTGTGCTGTTTAGCCATCTGTGTATCTTCTTTAGAAAAAAATGTCTTTCCAAGTCCTCTGCTCCTTTTTTAATTGGACTCTTAGTTTTATGTTGGTGAGCCGTATTTATTTGTTATGGATATTAATGTCTCGTCTGATATATGGTTGGCAGATTTCCCCTGCTTCCCGGCTGCCTTTCTTTCAGCTCTGTGGGGGTATTTGGTTTATCTCGGTTTCCATTGCCTGGCTAGGGCCAGACAGAAGCAGTACTACTTAACTTTCCCTCAGCCTCATTCTGGCCCGAGTGGGGTCCAGACCAGCCCTAGGATCTCAGGCCAAGGATGGTGGTGCAGAACCTCTTTCAGTAGCTTTCCTGCCAAGCACACAACATAGCTCTGAGTCCCATCCCCAGCCCTCCACCAGTCAGTCAGGTCTGTAATCCAGGTACTCAGAGGGTCCAGGCAGGAGGAACAGAGGAGTTCGGGCTTGATTCTGACTGCAAAGTGAGTTCGAGGCCAGTCTGAGTTACAAGAGACCCTGTCTCCGACAAACCACAAACCAAGAAGCAGCAGGGTAAAGGGAAGAGTCCGTCAGTCATTCAGCAAGCAGCCACAAAAGAGAGGGAGCCGGAGAGGGATTTGAGGTGGGGTACAATCTAGGGCCACTGCTTCTTATGCTGGACAGGTCCCTTAAGTAGCTTAATGGGAAACTGGACTCACCCACTTCTCTAAGCTAGACCTGTCACCCTGGGAATGGAGGGACAAGCCATATAGAAACAGTGGTCAGAGCCTGGGCGGCAGTCAGGCGAAGGTGGGCTCTGATGTACCCCTTGGTGGCACACAGCTGGCTCTTCCTCAGTAACACTTCCATGGGCATAACTTGAGGATTCAGTTGCAGATGTCTGGCCTTCGGCAGTGGTGACTGCCTGCCCGGAGGGACATTTCTCCTTTGCTTTTCCTGGTACCTATGCAGGGGCTGGCTGGAGAAGGCCATGTGTGGCCTCCACCCTAGCAGACTGTTCTCTTTGCCACAGTGGGACTCTATCAATGAGGTGGACGAGTCCTTCCGGCCCATCCACACATACCAAGTGTGCAACGTCATGAGTCCCAATCAGAACAACTGGCTGCGTACAAGCTGGGTGCCCCGCGATGGCGCCCGGCGTGTCTACGCCGAAATCAAGTTCACACTGCGTGACTGCAACAGCATACCCGGCGTGCTGGGTACCTGCAAGGAGACCTTCAACCTTCACTACCTGGAGTCTGACCGGGACCTGGGTGCCAGCACACAGGAGAGCCAGTTCCTCAAGATCGACACTATCGCAGCGGATGAGAGCTTCACGGGGGCTGACCTGGGCGTGCGGAGGCTCAAGCTGAACACGGAGGTGCGTGGGGTGGGCCCGCTCAGCAAGCGCGGCTTCTACTTGGCCTTCCAGGACATAGGCGCCTGCCTCGCCATCCTCTCCCTCCGCATCTACTACAAGAAGTGCCCCGCTATGGTACGCAACCTGGCGGCCTTCTCAGAAGCAGTGACCGGGGCTGACTCGTCCTCGCTGGTAGAGGTGCGAGGGCAGTGTGTGCGGCACTCAGAGGAGCGTGACACACCCAAGATGTACTGCAGTGCCGAGGGCGAGTGGCTGGTACCCATCGGGAAGTGTGTGTGCAGTGCTGGCTATGAGGAGCGGCGGGATGCCTGTATGGGTGAGTGGAACTCCAGGCTGGCCAGGTGGGTGGCAAGTGGCTCCGTGTGAGCAGGGCCACCGGTGTACATCATCGCCAGCCATCTGGCTCCCTGTCAGCAGATGCACAGGGCATCTGGGGGCGTCCTGTGGACATTGTCAAAGGGATCAATCAGTTATGTTATCAGGCATGTCCCTAGGGTAGGAAACAACTCTGTGTGCTAATCCGTGTGGCCATTGTTCTAGGGGCTTCACATGTATTAACTTACTCAGTCCCCATCACCACCTTATGAAGCAGGAGCTATTTAATGTCCTGGTTTTGAAGATGCACAGAGAGGGGAAGCAGCATGCCCCAGGGCACACAGCTAGGCAATAGCAAAGCTTGGTCCGGACACTGTCTCTGGACTCTTAAGCTGAAAATCACTAACCCTCTAAAGTATGGCATGGACAGAAGCAGAACCAAGGTTCTGAGTAAAGAAGCATAGGGAGAGGACATTGCAAAGACATGCCTACAGGACCACCCAAGGAGGACAGGCTGGGCTGGACTTGTCACATGGCCCCAGACTCAGGGGAACTTGCAAAGTGCTGTTGGGGACAGCTGAGCAACTGAGTGTACAAGACTAGGCATCATACTGCATGCATGCATGCTTGCCTGTGTCTGTGCACGTGCACACACAAGCATGTGCACACACTGTGCTCTCTGGATCCATGTGGGACCCTGCAGCCTGGTATGCTGAGAACAAGTTACCTAGGGGAGTTCCGTGGGCACCAGCTGGGTGTGGGGCTTGGCCTGGTTTCCCTCTGCTCTTCTTGGATCCCCTAGAGACTGGACACATGGTCCCTCTGCCATCAGAGCACAGACAAGCCTGGCTATGGAGAACTTTGTTCTGGCTACAGAGGGTTCAGGGAGGGACCTTTTTCTGTGGCAGTCATGGAGACACCTCCTGCAGTCCAGGAGAACACACTGTCTCTATGGCACCTTTTCCAATATTTGTCATATTTGGAGACTTTAAGGTATTCCCTTAACACATAAAGTTAGCTATTCCACTGAGTATTGTGTTCTCAGGGCATGGAGGTCTGAGCCAAATGCCCCTGCCTTTAGGAAATCCCCATCCTTATAACAGTTTTCTAAGTGAAATGGGACCTTTTTTTTCACATGGGACAAACTGAGACCCTCTAACATCAGTAGCAGAATGGATCTGATCCCAGGCCCCTCAAGACTCCCCCTCTACCCATGGAGCCCTCCTATCCCATTCAGGCTACTAGTGATGGGTACAGCCATGCCATCATGACTAGGCAGACTACTAGCTGGTAACACCTGCTCAGGGCTGTCTCAGCTCCCAGCTCTCTATGCCACCAGCTCTACAAGTAAGCCAGCCAGTCCCACGTGCGCCAAGACAAGCTGGCCTGCGGGAAAGACTAGGAAGTCCCCATGTTTGGAAGAGGTGAGAGACGGGGCAGGGCAGAGCTCTTGGTGAGAATTCCTCAGAGAACTGGGAGGCCAAGGCCAAGCTTACTGCCTGCCGCTGCCAGCCCATTAATAAAAAATAACAAAGACACGCAGGGCAGGGTTAGGGAACTGCAGTGTGTTTTGAGTTTTACATTTAAATCATAATGCAACATAATTACGCTAGTTGCAAGATAATTACAGGTTTTATTAAAAAAATATCAATTCACAGTGCACTGCAGGCAGTGATAGGGATGAGCTGCGGGTTTCGAGTCCCACATGGAAGGACATTCCCCACCCTGCTGGTGACATCTGTGACTGTCTATGTCACCACATCTGGAAGGAGCCACATGGGGTCTGAACTGAGACCTTCACAGAGGAAGTTAGGCCAGCAGCTTTGCCTGGGTCTCTGTCTGGAGACTGTAAACTCTGCCGTGTCACCTGGCTCCTCAGGTGCCCAAGTGAGATTTCTTTCAGGCGTCAGAAAATGTCAGAGTCATATGAAGCTAGTTCAGTTTACCACTGAGAGACAGAGGTCCAGAGAGGTAAAGTTACTGGCCCAGGGACACACAGCAAGGACTGGCAGGTAGATCTCCAGTCTCTGGGATCCTCCAAGCAGGAAGCTACCAGTTAGTGACTCAGTTACCTCCTTAGCCACCTGTATTCCTCTCTTCTCCCAACTCCTGCAGCATGTGGCAGGAAGAGTCTGAAGCCTAGTTGCTGTCCTTCCTGTCACCTGGATGGGAATGTAAATCACCCTCGGGGGCCCTAATCATCTTTCTATAAATATCAGAGGCTCATTCAGAGGGGAGCAGGGACGACGAGCTCTTTCGCCTTCCTGCCTGTGTTTAAAATCTGATTTAGAATTAATTTCCTTTGGTCGACCACGGGCGGGCACCTTATTTGTCAAATCTCGGGCTTGGTGCAGGGGGAGCAGAGAGGTGGCTGAGGCTGTGGGCAGCTGCCAGCCTGAC
>LOEQ01002949.1:46748-58378 GCA_001685075.1 Bramus lutescens | reverse complement strand
TGGGAACTCCAAACCCAGCCCCAGGTCCCTCCCTGTGGCTCCTGCTGTTCTCTGGAAGGAAAGGACCCAGCCTTCACCCTTACCCACCAATCATCAGGTTCCATTGAACCCACGTGGGCCATGAAGCTGAGCGGAGTTTTGCAGAATATCCAGCATGCTGGACCTTCCTGAAATGGGCCCAGGGGGTTTGGGGAGACCAAAAGAAGGGTGCCTGGGACTGTCCCCAAGGGTTTCCTGAAGAAAGAAGGGCTGGGTGTTGATTTTCTGGGCAACCCGTGGTAGAATGCAGAGAGGAAAAGGAGGGAGGTGGGTTGGGGATGGGTTGCTGAGGCAGGGTTGGTTGTTTCCCTCCATTTTGCACTGTGTCTTGCACTTTGAATAAAAGATTCACCAGCATCGTCCCTGCGGTGCGACAAGGTCAGCCCAAGGTAAATGTGGAGTAAGAGAGAACCTAGAAAAGCCAACGTGGCTTTGTAAAGAATGAGGAAAAGCATAGGAACTCACTCCAGTGTGCTGGTCACCATCTTGAAGTGGGAACTGGAGAGTTTGTTTTAGTTCCAAGCCAGGGGCCAATGTAGGAAAATAACAGAGACTCTGCCTCCGAACCAAGCCTGATACACAGGAGAGTTTGACAATGGCAAGGGTACAACCAAGTCTCATTTAAGGATGACGTCAGGACAACTGAGCACTGCAGAAAAGGTAAACTGGGGTCCCAACTCATACTAGTCACAAAATAAGTTCCAGGTGACTGTAGCCTTAGATGGATAAAGAAAGCTAATAAAAATTTTCAAATGAAAACAACTAGGGGAGAGATATCAACACAGCATAAAAAGCATAAATGATAAAGGACAACATAATGAGGCTTAATTACTAAATACAGGGACTTCTACTGGAAAATAGATGAGGGTAGCATCTGTTATCCTAACACTTGGGAGGCAGAAGCAGGAGGCTCTTAAGCCCAAGGCCAGCCTGGGCTACATCATGAGTGAAGGCCAGTTTGAGCTGCCCAGCAAGAATTTGTCTCAATAGACTAATAAGAATAATGCTTTTTGTAGTACTAGGAATTGAATCCAGAGTCTTGGGCATGATCTAGGCATGCTCTCTATCACTGAGGTATATTCCCAGCCCAATAAGAATGGGTTTTTTTTCCCCTAGCTACATGCAGACTGTGGAAATACCTATAATCTGTGTAGTCAAACAAGAATTTGTTCCTAAACTAATTTATGGGTTTTTGTTTTTGTTTTTTAGTTTTTTATCCAAAGGTTGGTGAGGTGGTTCAGTGAGTTATAAAACTTGCCAATAAGCCTGACAACCTGAGTTTGATTCCCAGGATCAGTGTGAATCCAAAAATTGTTTTTTGACTTCTACATGTGCACTGTGACATGTGTGCACACATATGATACACACATGAATAGTGTGGGGGGGAAACCCTTTTAAAATCCAAAGGATTCATGATGTCGCACTAAGGTAGTGTTTGGCTAGTGGGTATGAGGCCTTGGGCTCCATCTCTAGTACCATGAAAACCAGAAATAAACAATAATAATAACAAAATCTTGGAATCATTTCACCAACTCCCCACCTCCAAAATAGGAATATGGGCCAGAGATGGACAGATAACAGGAAGAAATCTGAATAGCCAATAAAGATATTACAAAGATTCTCAACCAATAAACACAGAAATGCAAACTAGAACAATAATGAGGCCACAGTCTACATCAATCTGAGTGTAGCATCCGCTTAATAACGGCTATGGATGGAGTGGGGGAAACAGCTCTGTTTATAGACTGCTGGGGGAATACAAATTGGCACACTATGGGGGGATGCAAATTGGCACGCTATTCTGGAGAGTCATTTGAAAATGCTTAGGAAAATGTTATTATTGTTTGTCTTATGACAAGGGCTCCTGTAGCTCAAGCTGGCCTTGAACGCACTTGTAGTAGAGGATGACCTTGAACTTTTGATCCTCCTGCCTCTACCTCCAAAGTGCTGAGATACAGGTGTGGACCAACACACCCAGCTCAGAAACATTTAGTAAATTTTAAAATGAATAAGTCTATGACTTGGCCAATATCACAATGAATGTGTGCTGCCATAGCTTCTGGTCTCTCAGCAGGACCTGGGATGGAGCGTCCTGCACAGGACGTCCTGCACATGAGGGGACAGCAGGGCAGTGCAGTGATCTTGTGACATTAGCATTAACATGATCAAGGGAGGCACTGGAGTATCAGTGACCCTATAGCTTGTCTTTCTGTACCTTCATGTTAATCACAGCCTGTGGGTCATCCACAAATTCATAGCCTGCTTAGAAGGGACAGCTATGAGCTCTTAGCACCCGACTCTCACAGCCGCTGAGGAACAATGCCACCTACAGACGAAAAGACACCCAGTGGGGCATCAACTGTGACTTTGGAGCTTTGGGGGACAGTATTGTGGCTTAATCTGCTCCCCCAAAGAATGCTAAGCAATCTGTCTACAGCTAAATTACCCTCCCAGCCCCATCAGCAGTGGTTTCCATTAATATGCAAAAGCACGTGTGTCCAAGGGTATCCATCCCAGCCTAACACATAACGGAAAAGCAAAGACGCAGACAGGCTCTCAGCGGGGCATCAGGAAAACACACTGCTTAACAAGTCCAATGAAATAATCTACCTCGGTTAACACGAGTAACCAGATCAACACGAGTCAGCATGGATGAGTCCTCCAAACGTCATCTGGAGAGAAATGAATGACAGCGGGGCAAGCACAGTGTCATCTCATTTATGGAAACCTCAGAAGTACACGTTGCAACAGGATGCCAAGGTTTTGTATGAATAACTGGATAATGGCAGCACAGACCCTGTGGGGCAGATAAACCCTGGCTTCAGTTCCAGTCTACTTGTTGTGTTTCATTGATTTTCTTCTCTAAACGACAGGACTGAACTAAATATGGCCCAAAAAAGTGCTCAATCTTGATGATGGATGCATATATGCCCATTAATTGTTTTCCAGGTTTTCCCGCTCCTGTGTGTCAAAATAGTCTATGATTAAAAATAAAAATGGTTGGAGGCTGAAGAAGGAGCTCAGTGGTTAAGAGCGCTGGCTACATTTTTTCAGAGGACAGGAGTTCAGTTCCCAGCACCCACGTTGGGTAGCTCACAAGCGCCTATAACTCCAGAGAACCTGATGTCCTCTTGTAGCCTTCAAAGGCACTCACAAGTGTATGAAATGCACAAGCATTAAATAATAAAATAAATCTTAAAAACAAAAAAAAATGTTTGAAAGCCAGAAGGAATTGGATGTGTGGGCACCTGCCTAAAACTCCAGCATCAAGGAGACTGAGTAGGGCAGATAACCAGCCTGAGATACATTTCAAGGCCAATGTGGTGGTTTGAAAGAAAATGTTCCTCTTTGGGCACTACTAGGAGGAATGGCCTTGTTGGAATAGGTGTGTTCTTGTTGGAGGAGGTGTGTCACTGTGGAGGCAGACTTTGAGGTCTCATATATGCTCAAGATACCGCCCAATGTCTAAGACCACTTCCTTTTGCCTGAGAGTCAAGCTATAGGACTCTCAGCTCCTTCCCTAGCACCATGTCTGCCTGTGTGTCGCCATGTCGCACCATGATGACAATGGACTAAACCAATACTTTTCTTTCTAAGAGTTGTCATGATTATGGTGTCTCTTCATAGCAGTAGAACCCCTAATTCAGACAACTTTGCTTCACACAGCAACATAGGAATGAAGAGATGAGTCAGCAGCTTAGAACACTTGCTGCTCTTACTGAGGAAACAGGTTTGGTTCCCAGCACCCGCACAGCAGCTCACAAACGTCTGTAACTCCAGTTCCAGGGGACCTGAAGACTTTTTCTGATCTCTGAGGCACCAGGCATGTGGTGCTCATACGTACATGCAGGCAAAACACACACACACAAAATGAATGGCAAACAAAACCACACAGAGCCTGTACCTACAGATCCTATTTCCCATTCAACTTGTTTGTGAACCTGGGCTTCTCTAAAAAGTAGATTTTATGCCTGGGCCACCACAGAGGTTCAGTGGGTACAGGTGTCTGCCACCGAACCTCACAGCCTAAGTTTAAACCCCTGGACTCGTAAGGGTGGAAGGAGAGAATTGGCCACACATGAACTCTGTGCTACATGTGCTTGCCACACTACCTCCCCCACGAAATAAAATGTTAAAAAAAAAGCTTTTGGTGCTGTTGTTGCTGTTGTTGTTTAATCAACATGGAGGGATCTGAGGATCTGAGGTGCTTTGGGAAGGACCAGTGCCTCCTAAAAGGTCTCAAAGAGCTGCCTGTGACTTGGCTAGGACTGCGCTGTCCAAGGTCCTGGATCTATCAGAGAGCTGTCCAGGGTTCTGGACTCCAGTGGCGGGCACATTCTGCATTGCAATATACCTGCAAGTCTAAGTCCCAAATAGAAGAACAGGGCTCCATTTCCTGTACTTTCAAGGCCATGTGGGAGACTCTTCATGGCTTTCTATGTCCCCATCACTGTCCCCCAACTTGATAAAAATTGAACTTTTAAAACACCAATTTGGGACCAGAGAGATGGCTCAGGAGGTAGAGAAGTTTGCCCAGCAAGCTTAATGACCTGAGTTTAATCCTCACATCTACAGGTAGAAAGAGAGAACCTGTTCTACTTTCATAAATTGTCATCTGATTGCATCTCAGCTTTTTGGCTAAAATCAAGTGTAAGTTGCCCTCTGATTCTCACAGGTACACCATGGCTCAGGCATACACAAACACAAATTTTGTTCTTCACTTCTTAAAAAAATAATCTTATAGCTTCTTTCAATTATTTTGTTTTATGTTCATTGGCATTTTGCCTGCATGCATGTCTGTGTGAGGGTGTCAGAAGCCTTGGAACTGAAGTTAGAGGCACTTGTGAGCTGACCTGCGGGTGCTAGGAATTGAACCTGGGTCCTCTGGAAGAGCAGTCAGTGTTCTTAACCACTAAGCCATCTCTGTAGCCCCATAGATTTGGTTCTCAATGCCCATGTTGGGTGGCTCACTATTACCTCTAATTTTCACTCTGGAAGATCCAATGTCTTTGGCCTTTGCAGGCACTTATTTATGGGCACACATTCACACACACAAAAAAATAAAAATTGAAAATAATTCTGGCCAGGTGAAGTGGTCATGAGTTGAATCCTAGCATTCAGAAAGCAGAGACAGGCAGATATCTGTGAGTTAGTGTTCCATCGCATCTGAAACTATTTCCTGGCTCTCAGCATTGCCCGGATGATTCTCCCACCTCTCCCACCACCATGCTACCATCCTCCCCCAGCACACTTCCTTTCATTCTTTGAACCTATGAGCTTTGCATTCTATCTTCTTTCTTCCCAAACTCCCAAAGGCTCAATCACAGGTGACCACCAGAGGAGATCTCTGCTGAGGCTCACATCCACCTGTGCCTCCATGCCTGCTCTACTCTTCACTGGAGGGCTTATCTCACATGTGTGATTATCAGCTTGTTTGCTTTCAGGTCCCTTGTGTGATTCACTCAGTACTTTGTCCCCAGCAGGTAGCAATCCATGTTTGTTGAATGAATGCTTACCGGGCACCTGCTCTGTGACAGACGTTGCACTTGGGTCTGTAGATTCCAGAATAAATAAGATAATCCTTGCCCTCAGGATGCTCATAGGCTAGAGAGAACAGAGTGCCAAATCGCAGACTCAGATGGCGGATAATCCCCCTTTCCCTTATTAAAGAATCAAAAGACTTTAAAGTAATCTGGTGGCTCATCTCTCGCCCCTTGTTTATTACCTAAAATAGCCCAAGCCTGCCAGAGAAGGTCAAGGACTTTCCCAAGCTCACCCAACATCAGATGCATGGCCCACATTGATCTCAAGCCACATATTTTCCTGTAGTTTGCATTTATAAGAAGCCCTCCCCACCCCCACTGACTGAAGCCTGTCCTTCTAGGTGCCACTAGTAGAATGACAGCAGGAGAAGTGTGAGCCGGTGCCCAGGATGCCTCCCCTTTCATAAACAGTGTCTGCACTGTCCATCTCAAAATCCATCTCTTTTGAGCAAGCTTCGCCTGCTTTGGACTTCCTTAAGTAAACAGAAATCCCAGAAGATTGTCTCCTGGTCTCCTAGAATAGACAAAGCTGATGCAACTCTCCCACCTCAATAGGAATGTGCCCAGGAGTTCAGAGAAAACACTGGAAGAGGTAGCCAGGGCCACAAGCCCCATTTTCTTGTTTTGCCCTGCTCTTGATCCTCAGCAAGTCACAAGGCCTCTCTGGCCACCAGAAGCTCTTGTAGGTCCATCAGGGCTTGGGCTTTCCCTGTCTTGCCATGTGTGACTCTTACTAGAGGAAGCTCCCTCTTCCCTCCCCACCCGCTAGCTAATTCTAACTCACAGTGCTGCTCTCAACCTCTTCAAACTTCCTCTTATCTGGAGCTAGATCCCTGCTTCTCTGAGGTTCCAAAGGACCCTGGGCTTCTCTACTCACAATGCACCATGGTAGACATGCTACTTTCCCCATGGACTAATGAAGGACTGGCCCCGAACAAGTGAGGGAATGGCTCTGTTAAGGCAGATGACATACATGCCTATCTCTGATGTGGGATTCCCCTTTGTATGCTGTGGACATGTTTTATTACCATTGGTTAATAAAGAAGATGTTTGGGGCCTGTGGCAGGTCAGAATATAGCCAGGTGGAAAATCTGAACAAAGATATATATAGAGAGAGTAGGTGAAGTCAAGGAGATGCCATGTGGCTGACAAAGGAGACAGATGCCGGAACTTTGCCCGGTAAGCCACAGCCTTGTGGTGATACACAGAATAAAAGAAATGGGTTCATTTAAGATGTAAGAGTTAATTAATAAGAATCCTAAGCTAATAGGCCAAGCAGTGTTTTAATTAATACAGTTTCTGTGTGATTATTTTGGGTCTGGGTGGCCAGGAAGTGAGAGCAGTCCCCATCTACATATCTCAGACCTGAACCTAGTAGAATTCGGTGTGGGGTAGTGTATCAGTGAAGGAGTCCTAATTGGGCTTCTGGTCTCTGTTCAGATAGTAGGCCAGGTTCCTCCTCCCTGCAAACTTGAGAATGCCAAGTTTGACCTATGTTTGAGTTCCATTTCATCATCTGTAGCAAGGGGTCACTTTGCATATCCATCCCACAGTCTATTTATGAGGGCTTAGGTGCAAGGGACAGATGATTGTCTTTGCTACCTCAAGGAAATTGGCAGAGAGTTGTGACATGAAAGCTGAGCCATCAAAGATGGGTGCAGCTTTGTAAGCAGGAAGGGTAGGCCAGCCAGAACCACAGATGCTGTAGCAACCTCAGCCATGCCTCTTCTGCCTCCTGCTGACTTCTCATTTTATCCCCAGTGTCCAGCACCTCACAAGGATCTGCCCATCTCCCCATCTTCCCCATGGTGGCTGGGGAAGGGTCAATGCTGGCCCACGAGCCGCAGTCCTGAGAGAGTATGCTTTTCTGTGTCTCTTGCATTGGGGCTGGTGGAAGGTGATGAATAAAAGATGAGGAGGGGAGCTCCAGTGGCTTTAAGAGGGGTGTGAGGAGCATTGAGAGTGGGGAGATTACTGAGAGAGCTTCTCTCTGAATACCAAAAATGTAAAATAAGCCAGAGAGCCACCTTCCAGCTTTGAGATGGCAAAAGCCCTGAGGAAGAAGGAGCGGCCTGGGGACTTTGCTGCTGGAGGGAGAAGGGAAGGAGCATGGGTGAGTGGTGCAGATTCAGCCAAGGAGGAAGAAATTGATTTAGCAGAGAAAGTCAAGCCTAGACATAGTCAAGGTAACCCTAGAGCAGGAATGACATCTGCTAGATGCTGACAGCAGTTATCCCCACACCCAAATGTGTGCTCAGAGGGAAGGGGCTGCAGAGAAAAGATCTCCTGGGAATGGCATGAGTCTTTTGAAACCTAAAAACTCACCCCAAGTGACACAACTTCTCTAAGAAGGCCACATTCCTTAACCCCCCTAAACAATCATCAGCTGGAGATCAAATATTTGAACATATGAGCCAATAAGGGTAATTCTCATTCAAACCACCACAAGGGGATGTAGTCCACCATGGAAGGAATGCATAGTAATAAGAGAGGCTTCATGCATGGCTATAGGAGGGTTCCATCTATAGCGGGAGGAGGGCTCCATCCATGGCTATAGGAGGGTTCTATCAGTGGTGGTAGGAGGGCTTCATCCAAGGCTATTTAAGGAATTCTATCTATAGTGGAAAGAGTGCTCAATCCATGGCTATGAGGGCTCCATCAATGGTGGTAAGAAAGCTCTTCTCTCTATGGCTGTAGGAACTGAAAGCTGGGCTTGTTCACATCTCAGAAGATCAAGAAGCAAGAACTCCAGACAGACATGCATTCAGATAACACCCCCTCAAGGCCTTCTCCCTAATGACCCAATCAGCCAGATAGGCCCTGCTCCTACAAAGTTCCTCAAGCTCCCAAACAGAAACACTAACTGGAGTTTACATCATGCTCAAACACTGGGGGCCTGTAGACAGAATTTCTCATTCCAACCATAGCACAGATCACCCTGGCTCAGGACTCACCTTGCCAGTGAGCAAGTCACTGGAAGGCTTGAATTTGCCTTCCAAGGCCTCTGGGGTCCACTGGCCAGAGGGGCAGAGCCACTGTTATGGTCTTAGCTGAGGTATGAAAGGATTGTGCCTGTATATGAGTGCATGTGATGGTTGGTATGCCATGGGTACAAAAAGATATGTGTGGTATCATCTCCAAGTGAGTGTACACAGCTGTGTGTGTGTACATCTGTGTGCATGCAAATGAGCAAGATCAGAGCTGGGACAGGAAATCACTTTCTCTGAGACCAAAGGAAGCTAAGGCTAGGTGATATAGGCACATAAATGTATCTATGACTGCTGCACAGCACCACAATGTGATTTTGTGTGCATGTGTCCTAAGGTTCACATCTCTGTAATTGTTAATGAGCCTGTGTGAGACTAGGTATATACTTCGCATGTGTGTGTGTTTGTGTGTGAATGGGTGTGTGTGTGTGTGTGCGCGTGCGTGCGCATGCACACGCATATGTCACACTGAAAGGATCTACTGGCATCCAGGCCCTCCATCTCTTCAGCACTTAGGATCTGTCCATAGTGATGAATCTACTTAACAGGGCAGTTGGCCTCTTGACTGGGTCCAGGCATCCCCTTCAGGCCAGGCACAGTCCTTGCTACAAGGTCAAGAAGAACTAAGTCTCAGAAAGATCCATGCATCATGCCTTTAATGTAACAAATGTAATGGGATTTCCTTCTTCCCACAGTGCAGCTGAAGGAACCCAGATTCTTGTTTCCAACTTCAAGTGGCCTTCTCCCAAGTCCCTACTTCTCTAGGCTTTTTGTTCCATAATTTTCCTTAACATTCATAGCTCAATATTTTCACCCTGTCACTAGACATTTGTAGGAGGAGTTCCCTGGGTGGAGCGGGAGGAAACGCCTGAGTTTGAGGGAGCTGTTCTTGGTGCTGAAGCTGCACNCCTGCCAGTATCTGTTGTAGGTGCCTGAGGTGGACCCCAACTGACTTTGAGAAGGTGTAAACTCTGATCCAATGATAACTTCAGGTCCTGAGGTCGTATTATTAGGAGAAGAGATCTCTGATTAGGGATAATGAGTTTTCCCACCGTGTTGCATATGGGCCTGGCATGCCTGGAGCTTGCTTCACTGTTGGCTGAACACCTCTTGCGGAGCATCAGGAACTCAGAGAGTCCGGAAGGCTGCAGCTGAGAGAGAAGAAGGGTGGGTATGCCTGAGGGGATGTAGCAGTAGAGGAAGATCTTCCCAGAACCAGATGGTGGAAGCCCTGGGAAGACAGATTTCAATTAAGAAACTCTTCGTACAGCCAGAGCTCCTCAATAAGGGACTGTCTTGTCTCAGTCAGGAATAGGTAGGATTCTTGACAAAAAGGATCAGTCCTTGTGAATCAACCCCTAAGCACCATGGTTGCTACCTACTGAACATCTATTATGTGCTGACCACTGTAAATTTTTTTAACTCTTTGGGTGCCTGCCACCTAGCTCCCCAAAAAGTACATGGAGACTTATTCTTACTTATGAATGTCTGCCCTTATCTTGGCTTGTTTCTAGCCAGCTTTCTAACTTCAAATATCCCATTTCTCTTTAACTATGCTTTGCTTCTCTGGACATTTGCTGTTCTTTATTCTATATATCTTTCTTTTCTTACTCCTTGGCTGGCTGTGTGACTGGCCCCTGATGTCCTCCTCTCTTCCTTTTCTTGTTCCTCCCTCTTCTCTCTCAAGCCTAGATTTCTCCTCCAATTCATTCTCTTTGTCTGGCACCCCCATCTATCCTTTCTTTCGCCTTGTTATTGGCCATTCAGCTCTTTATTATACCAATCAAGTGTTTTGGGAAGGCAAAGTAACAGTTTTGTAGAGTTAAACAAATGCAACATAAAAGAACACAACATATCTTTGCATCATTAAACAAATGCTCCACAGCATAAATAAATATAACAAATCTTAGTTTAATATTCTATGACAGCCCACAGCCCACATGCATGTGTGTCCATGGCTCCATATTATTCATGAGGAAACCATGTTCTGAGAGGGAAAACCACTCGATCATTGTCACACAGCTGGAAAGCCACAGGGCTGGAATCACACACATATGTCTGACTCCAAACCCTTGCTGTTGGCTCAGTGCTATGAAGACTCCCAGAACAAGCCCAGGACTCAACATCCCAGCCACAACCCAGCTCCCTAGCTTTCTCTAACTTCCTCCCCTCTTCCCTCCTATGGTTGGTTTTTAAAGAAGAGATGAATAAAAAATGGATGAGCAGGAGTCCAGTGTGTGAAGCTGAAGGAGATTAGAATTGATGTTTCTTTCATGAGAGTTGGGGCAGTGTTCATCACCAGCAGCTCAAGGAAGCCATTGCCTATAGGTCACTCAGACCACCTGCCTGCTAGCCATGTGGGCTTTCCTGCCATCTTCCACAATATCCCCCTCCTCCCTTGCTCCCCATGGTTCATGAAGATGCCCCAGCTTGGATCCCCCACCTGTGAGATGACAAAACAGGTCCAGCATGGATGCCAACTCTGACTTCTGCTATGGGTTCCAAAGCTACTTCAGGGTGGCTGGTCCTAAGAATGGGACAGTGGCAGCCTTATGGGTGAGGACTAAGCACAGATGTCCTAAGAGTTGGACCACCTCTCAGTCATTGCTCCACAACTGGCCACTGTCACAACCTCTGCTGCTGTTCCCCCATAGGTATGACAATCTTCCTATACTTGTATCCTGAACACTGGCTGCTACAAAGAGATGAGATGGCTGAGTGTCGTGGCTCACATCCGTAATCGCTTAGAAGGGAGAGGCAGGAGGATTGCTGTGAATTCACGACCAGTCTGGGTTACATAGTGAGTTCCAGGTCAGCCTGGGCTACAGTGAGACTCTATCTCAAACAAACAAACAATAATAGAGCCTGGGCAAATGGCTCAGTGAATAGTGTGCTTGCCTGGTACACAAGAGGCCCCAGGTTCAATTATCAGCACCAAAATTACAATAATAAGGCCTGGAGAGATGGCTCAGTGGTTAAGAGCACTGGTTGCTCTTCCAGAGGTCCTGAGTTCAATTCCCAGCAACCACATGGTGGCTCACAACCATCTGTAATGAGATCT
>LOEQ01002949.1:0-31758 GCA_001685075.1 Bramus lutescens | reverse complement strand
TTGGAAGAGCAGGCAATGCTCTTAACCACTGAGCCATCTCTCCAGCCCCCGAGGTGTCTTTCTTTGAGCTCTGTCTGCCTTGGTGGTCTTTGTTTTCAGACAGTCTCTCGCTGGCCTGGAATTCACTGATTAGGCCCACCTGTCTCCACCTCCCCAGCAGTGGGATTATAAACAGGCATGCCACTACAACCCAGCAATTTTGCATGAGTTCCTGGGATTGAACTTAGGTCCTCATGCTTGCAGGGCAAGCACCTTCCCCACTGAGCCATCTCCCCAGCCCTAGGCCACTCACTTTCCAGGCTAATGCTATGTGTGCGAATGTGAGTGCTTGGACTTCTTACAGGGGTGTGCACACAGCCTGATGAGGAAAATCACCCAGCGTGTGGGAACAAGGCAGGCAGATAACCATGTCTGTTCAAAGCCAAGTTCGAGCTGTGTCTAAGTAGTGCCAAGGGTCGCCTGCCACTTCATGGAAATGTCACTTTGCATAATGCACTGTTTGCTGTATAAGACAGCTGTGAATGAGAGAAAATTAATAACTCAAGATTATTTTAACCTCATAGAGATGTAAATGATGGTTTTCCTCTAGGCTTTATTGTCCCACAGAACTCTATATTTTTAAAAAAATTGCATTACATTTAGTTATATATTTTGTTCTTACATGCAGAGTCCACGTGGAGGTCAAAGGTCAGCTTTCTAAAGTGGGTTCTCATCTTCTACCCTGTGGCTCCCAAGAATTGAACTCTAATCATCGGGCTTGACTCCAAAAGAACTTTAATCCGTTTTGTTTCTAACACAACAATCTTACAAACTTTCCAGAACTCTTGTTATTTTGATGGAATTCCTTCCTTCCTTCTCTTTTCGTGAATTTTGGGTGCCTTTGTTGAGCCTGCGGAGTTCTGCTGGTCTCATCCTTCCTAGGCCACAAAAGCTGACATGAACTTCTGTTACATTTACTTGCGTATTTATTTAGGCATGTGTAGGAGTGCTTGCATACCACAGCACACATGCGGAGGTCAGAAGCCAATTCAGGTCACCAACCTTGATGGCAAGTGCCTTTACCTGCTGAGACATCTCTCTGGCCCTTGTTTTGGTTTCTGTTGTTCCTTTATACAGGGCCTCACATAGCCCAGGCTAGCTTCAAACTACCAAGGTGGCCTTGAGTTCCTGATCTTTCCTGGTATATTAAACAACAGAAACCCTGCAAATATGTATGCAAATATTGCATATACAAATATATCTTTTTTAAAAAAAAATAGCTGGGATGAAACTTGGGACCTTATACATTCAGGCAAGTTTCCAAGCTGAAGCGCATGCCAGCCTTGTGACTCTGTTGTTTTTGTTTTAAATATTGACTTAAAGGACTTGTATAGCTGGGCAGCTGTGGTGCATGCCTTTAATCCCAGCACCCGGGAGGCAGAGGCAGGTGAATCTCTGTGAGCTCAAGGCCAGCCTGGTCTACAAGAGCTAGTTCCAGGAAAGACTCCAAAGCTACAGAAAAACCCTGTCTCAAAAAACCAAAAAGAAAGAAAGAAAGAACTTGGATATAGCTCAGTTGGTAGAATACTTGCCTAGTATTCATGAAGGCCTGGGTTTGACGCCCAGCTCTGAATAAACCAAGTATAACGCGAGCACACTTATAATCCAACCATGGTGGTGCAGGCCTTTAACCCCAAAGCTTGGGAGGCAGAGGCAGGTAGATCTCTGAGTTCAAGACCAGCCTGATCTACAGAGTGAGTTCCAGAACAGCCAAGGCTACACAGAAAGACCCTGTTCAAAGAAAACAAGTGGAAGAAAGGAAGGAAAGAAGGAGGGAAGGGAGGGAGAGAGACAGAGAGAACGGAAGAAAGAGAAACTGAGAATGAAGAGATGTAGCAACTTCCTGAAGACTGGCTGCTAGGAAGTGGTGAGATTGAAACCGATTGCTGCGTGTCTGCACCTCTCAGTGGTCTGTCCTCTCTGCTCCCAGCAGCCTCTTTGTTCCTTCTCCTTTGAAGTTTACAAGCACTTGGTCATCAACTCTTGTGTCTTTCCTAATCAAGAAAAAGGGCCCCCAAGTTACTGATTCGAAGACAGATTCCTTCTGTCTTGATATTCTTTGCTTCTCTGGATCCCAAAGCCCCACCCTGCTCTCCTCCAGAGTCCCCTCCTCATAACTGGGGCTGGGATAGGACGTCCAGTGTCCCAGTCTTGCTGAGGTCTGCTTAAAATTTCCATGCCTGGTGTCTGGCCCTGGGGAAGTTCAGGGGGCAGATTCCAAGAAGAGGAAGTGGGAAAGGATGTGAAACTCGGGCGGCACCCTAGTGACACCCCTCTGCTGATGGGTGTCCCACCACCAGCAAAGTGCCAGACAGAACATCCAGTCTGAGCTGACCACGGAGGCAGGTGAGGCCAAGCCATAGGGGGAGGGGGCTGGGAAACAAGGTAGCTGGACCAGTCTGGATACAAGATAGCTGGACCATTCTGGATAACTGAGGCAGGAGGGAAGAATATTGTTGTTGCTGGTTCTATAGAAGGATGCATGGGGGTGGGGGATACTGACTTAAGACCCAGAGCTGATGGGTGGAGGGATCCTATCCTCTGGCCAAAGCTTGGGGGAAGGTGAGGTGAGAGAACCCAGACCCACAGTTCTAACAGAGTTAATGGGTCCTGTCTTTCTTCCATCAAAAACCACAGAAAGCCAAGAGGCGGGTGGGGGAGCCAGAGTCCAGCAGCTGGACCAGCAGAGAGGTTTGCAGGGACAGTCAGTCCGTGTATGGATGTAGAATGGGGGCCGAGGCTGCCGNCGGGGGAGCCGGCAGATGTCTGTGAAAGCTTGTGAGTGTGCATAGCTTGCCATCTGGGCCAGAGATTGTAATTAAAACAGTGCTGACGCTTGGTAAATATTTGTTCAATGAGATCCATCATGTGTGGGAGTATGTGAGCCTGCGTGTCCACAGAGCAAGGAGGTCTGTGTGGGTATCAGATCATGTGCTGAGCAGGTGCAGGGGGAAAGGTGTTGGGGTTTGGAGCTGGGGTGAGGATCGGGGCCAAGGTCAGGATCAAGACTAAGGTTAAGATCAGGGTTGGGACCAGGGTCAGGGTCAGGATCCAGGCTAGAGCTAGGAGGTAGGATTAAGGTTAGGGTTAAAGTCAAGGTCAGGATTAAAGCTAGAGCTAGCACCTATAGGCTTGGATTAGGATTTAGGGTAGGGAATGGGTGTTAGGCTTAAGGTCAGAGCTAAGGTTGGGGTTATGGTTAGGGCTAGGGGCTAGGGTCAAGGTCATTGTTAGGGCTAGGGTTAGGGACCTATGACTGATCGCAGGTGCTGAGGACATGTGTAAATCATGGGAGGACATGAAGGGTCCAGACAGGGTCCCAGAACCTTGCCTGTGGAATTCGTTTTAGGACAGATGTGTGATTCTGGTTGTCCTGCCTGCCCAGGATTCCCGTGTGTCTCCTCAGGGACGTCATGGAGGCCTCTCGGGGATGGCTGGTAGCCTGTGTGCTGGCCATGACCCTGGTATCCACAGTGACCGAGGATGTCTGCCGAGCACCCAATGGGAAGGATGGGGTTGCAGGAAATCCTGGCCGCCCAGGAAGGCCGGGTCTCAAAGGAGAGAGAGGGGAACCAGGTAAGCGTTCTCTCCTGGGCCCCAATCCTGCTATCCTCAAAGCAACAGCTTAGGGATGGTCCTGAGAAGCAGTGGTGTGTCTGGGTTCCAGGAAGCCATCACAATGTGCAGTTCTCCCCGAAACTGAGGGCCCAGCCTTCTCTCTCTGAGACCTTGTCCCTGACCCTAGGCCTCCCTGTGACCCTTTCCAGCTCCTCCGTGGCCCTCTCATTTCCTCCTCTGCAGAATAGGCTACGTGGAGGATGGATGCCAAAGGCCTAAATAACAGAGCCCAAGAACCTAGAGTCAGGAGCCATTGCCTTGTTGGTTGACGTCAAACAAGTTACAGATCCTCTCCTCTGTAAAATGGAGGCAGAGCCCTGCCTGGGGTGTAGGGAAAGTCAACCAATAGCAGTGAGCCCTGCCTGACATGTAAAAGAGATAAAAACAAAAACAAAAAAACCAAAAGCAAGCAAACAAAAAAATTAAGCTGGGCGGTGGTAGTGTACACTTTTAATCCCAGCACTCCAGAGGCAGAGGCAGATGAATCTCTGTGAGTTCAAAGTCAGTCTGGTCTACAAAGTGAGTTTCAGGACAGCCAGGGCTATACAGAGAAACTCTGTCTCAAACAAGCAAATAAACAAAACAAAACAAAAAACATGTAAGAAAATCAGCCAATAACAACCACCCTTCGCATTTCCTTCCAGTCCCCTACTCTATCCCTGCTCCCCTGTCCACGCTACCCTGTCAGAACACATCACCCTAAGGGGGACTGGAAGGGAGGGGGTTATGACCAGAGCCCAGAGCAGGAAGGAAAGTCCCCTGTCATCCGCAGCCTCTGGGTCTCCAGCAGGCTGAAAGGACCCTCACCAATGCTGACACAATTTGACATACACACACGCACTCATACACACACGCACACACACACACACACACACACACACACACACACACANNNACACACACACACACACACACACACACACACACACACACACACACGCACACACATCCTGTCCCTGCCTAACATCCCAAATCTGAGAAAGGAGTTGGTGACCTGGAGACATGTGAGGTGACAGCCATGGGCAGAACTCAACTGAGCAGCCAGAGAGCCCCACATTTCCTAGAATTTGGGATCTGTCACATGACTGCCTTTGCTTCACTGTTTTTGTAGATGAAGCAGAAGCTCAGAGAGTTTGGGATGCTTGCCCAACGCCACACAGCCAGTCAGACCAGTCTGACTCAGTCTCTTTAAAGCAAAGGCTTTTTCTGTGAGGACTGGCAGCTCTGGACTCCATACCCATGATGCCCCCATCTACCAATCTGCTCTTTCCGCACAGGAGCTCCTGGCATCCGGACGGGCATCCGAGGCCTTAAAGGAGACCAGGGGGAGTATGGACTCCCTGGAAAACCCGGAAACATGGGGTTCCCAGGGCCCACTGGGCCCCCGGGGAGCAGCGGCCCCACAGGACTGAAGGGTGTCAAAGGCAACCCAGGCAATATCAGGGACCAGCCCCGGCCAGCTTTCTCAGCCATTCGGAAGAACCCACTGACAGTTGGCAATGTGGTTATCTTCGACAAGGTCATCACTAACGAGGAGGGCCCATACCAGAACAACACGGGCCGCTTCATCTGTGCGGTGCCTGGTTTCTATTACTTCACCTTCCAAGTGACCTCCAAGTGGGATCTCTGTCTGTCTATCATGTCCTCCTCCCGGGGCCAAGTCAGGAGTTCCCTGGGTTTCTGTGATGCCAACAGCAAGGGACTCTTCCAGGTGATATCAGGGGGCACTGTGCTCCAGCTGCAGCAGGGGGACCAAGTGTGGATCGAGAAGGACCCGGCAAAGGGTCACATTTACCAAGGTCCTGAAGTTGACAGCATCTTTAGTGGGTTTCTCATTTTCCCCTCGGCCTGAGCTGGGGAGCCACCCTACATTCCGCCGTCTCCTCCATTCCTGTTATGGGACCCTGCCCTGGACCCCTTTTCTCTGCTCAGGGAAGGGGCTAGAGCCTGGGATTCAGCTGCCCGGGGGCAGGGCTGGCTTGGAGGACCCTGAGGACTGGTGCTTCTCTGCACATGGCCCAGGGGTTTCTTCAAGCATTTTCTGGAATAAATGACCCCATCTGTATCTGAGGCTTGAGGTGTAGTGGTTGTTCTGGGCACTGGACAGGAAGGAGGTATAAAATCGGCCATTGCTGACTGCTTGAGAGACTGCAGTGTTAGCACTGTACACAAAAGTGGGCAGGGGGCAAGGGGCCAAGGGGATATCAGCCTGGCTCCAATCTAGATGTCACCCCCTGCTAGCTGCCAGATCACACGAAGTGGCCTCAATTTCCAAATCTGCTAAATGGTGCTGGTAACAGAAGTTCTGATGCAGGGTGGGGGTGGGGCTGCTGTGGACCAGTGTGTGAAAACTGCAGGCAGGGCCTATCGCTGTTCTGTTTTGTTCCGTCTTGCTAGCCAAGTGCCAAGGTGAGTGTTCTTACCGTATGTCCAAGATGATGGCATTGAGGCTGGAGCAGGGACCATCAAGCCCCAGGCCATCACCTCAGGGGAGGAGCTGGGGCTGAAGTCAGGCTGGCTGACCAACCCCCTCCCAGTCTTCCCAGCTATGCTGGACCAATCCCACCAGTGCTTCTGCAGCCCAGCTCAGAGAGGGCAAACGAGGGGCTCAAGGACACCCAGCAGTCTTTCCCAGAGCTGGGTTTCCTAAGGAGTTTCCAAGCAGACCATCCTGACAGCTTTGCAGCCTGGAGGGTGGAGGAGGGGAGGGGTGGATGAGGAAGCTGCAAGTTCAAGAGTATTCCCACAATCACAGTCTCCTACACAATCGCACACAGAGCCTTACACACACAGTTTCACAGCAATCACACACTACCCCTCAAGACTTACAATGTCCCGCATTCCTGGGCTGAGACTCACCCACTCCTCACCAGAGACTTCCTCCTAGCACACTAGGTATACCTTAGAGGTACACACTAGTTACTCCTCCAAGCATACATGCGCGCTTGTGCACCTATGTGCATGTGCACACATGTTATTTCTCCAAACAATGCGCACGCACTTGCTCTCCTGCACACTTGTGATAGACGTGCACATGCCCAGCAATAAGAAAGCCTGTGTTTCCTCCCACACTAACCCCTACCCCGTGTGCTCACACTTCAGAGTCAGGGATGATCCCTCCTGTTCACTGGCTGGTGCCCCTGCTCTCAGAGCTATCCCCAGCACATCCTGCATGTCCCTTCTGACATGCAAACCATGTCCCATCCCTGCAGCTAGGAGCCTCTGAGGTCAGAAAGAAGTAGGACACTCCAGGGAGAGAGTGGGCCCCCTCAGCTCCAGGCCACCACATGACCCTCAGAGCTCCTTGACTTTTTCTCCATCCACTCTGTCCCTAGCTCTCCCTGACCCCTAAATGCACACCTCCACAGGCTGGGAAAGACATTGGCTTTGGGGACCCCATGTGCAGGCTTCCCATAAGGCACGGAATGCAAACAGTTGCGGGCACTGGGGCTCCGTGAAAGGAAGCAGGAGTCAAACCACCCTGCTGGAAGATGGAGGATCTAAACCAGGCTGTCTGACCCCAAAGTGGAGGGCTCCCTTCACTTTGTGGGGTCCCGAAAGGAGGGGCAATGTATGAACCAGTAGGGGGGAGTGTTGAAACCCTCCTGAGTCTGCATTCCAGCCCGGTTCATCACTTCACCTGCAAATCTCAGTTCCTCTGAGCCTGGAAGCTGAGCCAGGCAGAAAGGTGGGCGGGGCAGAGAGGGCTGAGCACAGACCGAGACTGCCACCTGCTGGATGAGATAGACACGGCACAGAGGCAACCAAGACAGAAAAGAGTAGATTCCATTACTGCCATTCCCACAATGCAGAACACACTATGTCTGCTCCTCCCAGCCCTGGGATGCCAATGGGTTCTCACGCTGGCCTCATGGCATATCCTGAGCTACATGGGGAGTAATTTTCAGAATGACTGGAAAAACAAGACCCCTAGAGCTACTTAGCTGGGCAGCCTGGACTGCTAGCGTGGGCCAGGGTGTAGTATATGCATGGTGCAGAATCCTCCCATGCCCTACACAAGACCCTACCCAAGTCCGGGTAATAAAAGGGGCAAGGCTGGGATGCTCTGCCGCCCCAAACTTCCTTTTATCCTAAAAGTTCCACTTGAGGAAAGAGACAGGGGAACATCTGGCCTGACCACCACAAGCCTTAGGACCAGAGACAAGGTGGGGGCCAGGATGATGGGGCTGGGGATGCGCATCAAGGTTGGGGGGGCAGCAAAGAGACAGCTAGTGACAGTCGTGCCCTGGCTCCCCACACCCAGTGGGGAAACGGGCCTGCAGAACAGCAATGTGTCTACTGATCAGGGAGTCACCAGCAAGGAAAAGCTGAGGCTCGGCTCTAGCCAGACCAGCGGATGCACTGAGTCAAAGCAAGCTCACCCTGGCGTCCTTCCCTGAGCCCAACAATGGAATGGGTGTGTGGATGTTTCTAGAACAAGCCCACCATTTGACAGCTGCATGTGAGGCTTGTTTTGGGGGAGCTGATGAGCACAGGGGTCACCCTGACAACCATCCAGTGTGTGACTTAGGGCAGGCCTCAGTCTCCTCTTCTGGAAGATGGACTATAACTTCCCCTTCACCCTCATGTTCCCAGGATGAGGGGACAGCAGATACTTCCCCGTTTCATCACACATGACCTAGAGCAAGGGAAGGAAGGGGTGGGCAGAGGTGTCACTGTGGTCAGCCTGGCTCAGAACCTAAAAGAAAGTGTCAAGTCAGGAGAAATTGCTAGAAAGAGGATGTGGGATTAGGGTGATGTGGGGGGGGGAGGGGCACCAGAGCCTACCCTGGGCAGTTCTTTGTCCATTCTGTCCTCCTGCCTGGGAGAACAGGACATCTCTTTGATTAGGCCTGAAGTCCCCTACACCTTCAGGTAAGATTGGGACCCTGCCCTGGTGGGAGTGAGATGCACCCCCCCATGCCCAGGCCCCTTCCTGAACCATAGGATGAGGACTAGCTCTGTCTGCTGAGTCCAGTCCTGGACCTTAGAAGAGACCCAACTACCCCCATCCATCCATCATCCACCCAACCCTCATCTGTGGATGGATGTGGGCTCCCCAGGGTGAAGGGCTATGGAAGGGGGGCAGGGGAGTGAGGGGAAAAAGGGCAAGTGGGGAGCTCAGTAACAGCTCCTCCCTACCCCACCCCACAGCCCCTCCTCAGGATGGATGCAGGGCCCAGCTGCCAGCCCCAACATGGACTCTACCTGCTGCTGCTTCTGCTGGCTCTGCCGCTCAGGAGCCAGGCCAGCACTAGCTGCTATGGAATCCCAGGGATACCAGGTCTGCCGGGGACTCCTGGGAAGGATGGGCATGATGGACTCCCGGGGCCGAAGGGTGAGCCAGGTAAGTCTGTGGGCCTCTCTTTCGGCAGGCCTAGTTCCTGTGTCCTCAGAGTCCAGGCTTCAGCCTCCAGCTGACTCCAGTGACCTTGTAGCTTGTTGTCCTCATTTAAGTGAGTTAAGGAGATCCCCTTTCCCTGCAGGCAGGCAACAGCCTGCTAATTATGCAAATGGACACCTAGGAAAGGTGCCCCACCCTGGTTGTTCTGGGTGCACTAACTGTAGGGTCAAAGCCACACCAGCCACCTCCTATGCCAGCTTGCACAGGTGTCTTAACCATGCAATGCCTCAGTTTCCACACCTGCGACACAGGCGCTGTAGTCCCTGCTCCTCAGGGTGTCACAGCTTTGAATAAGTTTGCATATGTGGCAAAATTAAGCACCTGGCAGGTTTGATGGTCTCTGTCAATCAAGAAGCAAGGGGCAGGTGGCCAGAACGTCCCCCAGAATGTTCCCATGGGTGTCCTGGTGTGAGGGAAAGGCCGTGGAAAGGAGCGGGCAGCTAGGATTAGGGAGGAGGGGAGCGCAGGTGTGGTGATCTCTCCTCCAAGTGAACATGCTTCTCTGGGGGATCAGTGTCATGTGGGCATGAGGGAGGCTGGGTGGGACTGAACAGAACTCACGAGGACAGAGGAATGTGGCCCTCTTTCCTCTGAGCCACAGAATGGAATCTTGTGACTCTGGAAGGAATTACTCACTCTAGGGGAGCCAGTGAGGCACCCCAGGGCTGCCCTTTAAGGAACCCTGCTCATAGGCTGGCCAGGGACAGTTCTGTGATCCCCTTGGTACCAGGCTCAGCTCTGGTGTTCTCTGAGCACGGTGCACGTTCACTTCCCAGAGCAGATGACTGTCTCAGCCATGCTTTACAATGGGGAAACCGTGGCCCAAATCCTTTAGAGACATGATTTGCTTCTACTTTGCAGATGTCAAAACTGGGGTCCAGAGAGATCAAGCGACTGGCTCAAAGTCACATAATGGCTCTTGTTCCACTGTCCTTCACTGCCACTTGGGCCCCTCTCCTGCTCCTTCTACCACAGATTTGGAAAGTGAGACAGGGATGGACCAAGGGCAGGACTAAAGGAGAGCCCCCCCACACACACACACCCTGCCCCTTCCCCCTGGCCAGAGCCATCTGGGAAATATAGGATGGATATCACTGGCAAACCCACTTGGGGTCCCCTTTCCTGTCCCCTATCCCTTCCTGTCTGCTCTCTTTCCAGGGATCCCAGCCATCCCAGGGACACGAGGACCCAAGGGTCAGAAAGGCGAGCCTGGCTTGCCTGGCCATCGTGGGAAAAATGGCCCCATGGGGACCTTCGGGTTGCCTGGGGATCCAGGCCCCATGGGAGCTCCTGGGGAGCCAGGTGAAGAGGGCCGATACAAGCAGAAGCACCAGTCGGTGTTCACTGTCACCCGGCAGACCTCCCAGTACCCAGCGGCCAACGGCCTGGTCAAGTTCAACTCTGTCATCACCAACCCCCAGGGGGATTATGACACCAGCACAGGGAAGTTCACCTGCAAAGTGCCCGGCCTCTACTACTTTGTCTACCACGCGTCACTGACGGCCAACCTGTGCGTGCAGCTATACCACAATCACGCCAAGGTGGCCAGCTTCTGCGACCACATGTCCAATAGCAAGCAGGTCAGCTCGGGAGGAGTTCTGCTGCGGCAGCAGAGGGGCGATGAGGTGTGGCTGGAAGTCAACGACTACAATGGCATGGTGGGCACTGAGGGCTCAGACAGCGTCTTCTCGGGCTTCCTGCTCTTTCCCGACTAGAGTGGCAGGCTGGCTCCAGCCCCCAGCCCCCCACCTCACTTCCTCGGCTTCCTCCATCCTCACTCAGACCCTTCCACACTGCTGACCTCTTCCTCCAGGAGGTCTGCCTGGGTCCTGACCCAGCTTCCTCAGGAACCGCCTACTGATACCGTTCCTGTGGCAGTTTACCTTGAGACTGTTTGTTTTCAGGTGGGGAGATACATAAATAAAAAGGTCACTAAATATGTGTGGCCCGGATTTCTCACTGGAAGGCCTTGAACTTGGGTTGTGCAGTTTTTCATCTGTGAGTTCATGCTGAGTGAAGGGATGATTTGGGGTGAACTAATAAATGCTGAAGTGGGCAGGTTAACAACTAAAACACAGAACAAATGAATGAGCCAATAGAAACCCACAGTAGCTAGTGTGTAAGTCTTTCTCAGTGCCTAATATTCCCACTCCTGCTCTGCGATGAACATGGACACATGGATAGTAGAGAGAAGCACACCCTGACGGCTGGAACACAGGTTCTAGGAACCCTAAGAAGCTCTCTAAAGCATGGCTGCCCTTAAGCTGCCAAGTTTGGTCTGTAAAATTTCTGATGTCAGGGGCTGGCCACCGCAGTCTTCAGAGGACCAGGGAGGCCCCTGGGGGTACCTGAGTTCAGAAAATGCAAAGCGCAATTGTCAGGCTAGAGGAGATGGCTCAGTGGGTAAGAACACTTGCTATCTGTACAGAGGGCTGGAGTTTGGCTCCCAGCTTTCTCATCAGGCAGCTCACAACTGCTTGGGACTCCAAAGGGTCTGATGTCATCTTCGGCATTCCACGGGCACCTGTACTCATGGTGTACACACCTTCCCCCACACACACCACTTAAAAAACTCACAACGTGCAACTGTCTGGGACAGAGAGGCGTGAGGGAGGGCTCCCGGTCTGGGAGAAGCAGTTCCAACCAGCTAGAATCTCAGTCTGTCACATGAGGCTCACAAGGATGCAGCTTGGCCTGCATCCTTGGCACCAATAAATAATAAATAAGTCATCCTCAACTCAGGCGAATGAGTGTTCTGTGTCCAGTTTGGCCCTTTCGTCCTGCATGGGGTCACGTCATACATCCGTGCCTCCACCTTGGCTGTCTCTTTACTCAATGGAAACTATCCACACGCTTTTGGGCAATGTCCTTCAACCAAGATCACCTCCTCCATGAAACCTGCCCTGGCTCCCCCACGAGTCCCTACAACACTTTTCATAGACTTGGACTTCAAACTAAGGACTCTTTAGAGCCCAGTCTCCCAAGCCTGGTAGTATACAATACCAGTCTAAAGACATTTAAAACAAAACTAGATTTTTGTTTGAAGGCAGCAGTATGTGGGCTGCGGGTGAATCTGGTGCACATGGTCCCATGGCCCACGGAACAGCTCTAGTCACCTGTCCATGGTTCAGTGTTCCCCACAGGACTGTGAGCAGCCCTATGCAGGAATCCTGTGATGCCCACCTGGCACGCAGTAGAGGTTCATGAGACAGGTAAGATGGCACTGAGGGAAATAAAGATGCGTGCATGTGCACATGCAAGGGAACAGGCACACACACACACACACACACGCATGCACACACGCACGCACACACAGCAGAAGGCCAGGGCTGAGGAAACCCATTTGGCTCACTGCATCTGGGCACTCAGCAGGGCCAGCCTAGGTCACTGGCCACAGCATCCTCAGCTGTCCCTCCATCAACCACTTAGCAGTTCTCCCAGCGATGCCCCGTGTGATAAATCTTTCTTCTCATTTTTCTTTGGTTTAAAAACAAAAATCAGGGATGGAGAGATGGCTCAGAGGTTAAGGGCATTGCCTGCTCTTCCAGAGGTCCTGAGTTCAATTCCCAGCAACCACATGGTGGCTCACAACCATCTGTAATGAGGTCTGGTGCCCTCTTCCGGCCTGTGGGAATACACACAGACAGAATATTGTATACATAATAAATAAATATTACAAAAAATCAATGTTGTGCCTTTTGTCAGCCGTGGAGTCAGAGCCAGTGCCTGTACTTGGGAAACAAATAACAAGGTTTGTCACAGCCCAACACACTCCTTCTCCTCCATAATTGTTCTCTTGTCCTTGCTACATCAAGATGAGCAGACCTTAGAATATGCCAACCTATTGGCCATGTGGAGCAGGTGGGTTCTGAGGGCTGGGACAAGGCAGGAAACAGAAAGGGGCCCTTATTTCAGGAGACTTCTTTGGGCAACTGGGGTTTCTCTCATTTTTCTCCACATGTAGGTGCCGTCCCTCTATCAGGAAGTGGAGGAAGAGACACCACCTCTCACTTAGGTTCCAAGCCTCAGGGGCCCTCAGTTCCTGATCCCCAGGTATGGACCCTGACTGCTCCAACCTTGGCTCCTCTAAATTCAGATAATATGTCTGAGGGCACTTTGGCCCTGGATTTTTAAGGTTCCTTCCCTGTCTCACCAACAGCCTCAGGAGGCAGGCTTCCCCATCTCTGATGTAGAGCTGAGGGAACCCCAGTCAGTAACAGGCTTTGGAGAGTGGGAGTTCAAACTTGAGATGGCTGTTGCAAATCCCTCACTGCATCTGTTTCCTGTTCTTCACCCTGCTGCCTCTCCAGGTTCAAGTTCAGGCTGAACTTTTCCTATTGGCACTTCATTAGACACCAGCGGCCATGAGACCCTTAGGAGGGCCTGAGGCTGGGTGTCATGATGCACACCTGTAACCCCAGTGTGCAGGAGACAGGCAACAGGAGTCCGAGGCTAACCTAGGCTACATAGTAAGACCCCGTCTCTGAGAACTATAGAGATAACAATGAGGGTTCCCCAAACACGCAGCCCTCAGCTCTCTCTTCTCTTGTGAACCTGGATGAGCCTAGAGATCTGGTTTCCTTGAATTTACCTCCTCTTTCTTTCTCCTCCCTGTAGTTAATGCCTCATTTCCATCCATAGGCAACACCCCTAGCAGATTACTAATCCCTCTCCAAGCTTTCAGGGGAGCCCAGTGCCTGCACCCACTGGGTATCCACCGTGGAGTGGTGCGATACCTGGCCGTAGTTAGGGCCCCAGGAGCACAGCCAGACCCTGACCCCAGAGCTCTCTGGCTTCAGGCCCTGCCCTGAGCACTGTAGCTATAGCTCAAAAGGCCTGTTGACTCCTGCCTCTGAGCCTCAGTTTCCCTGAATGTAAAAGGAGGAACAGGGTGGTCATAGTGACCTCCAAGCTCCTCTGCAGCTCTCGCTTGGTGTCCTCTTTAGATCCCCATGCAACAGTCCCCTGCCTGTGGCTATTATTGTCAAGGGCTCCGAGCCCCTGTTGGGAATGGAAGGAGGGGAATGAATAAGTAATGAATACATTTAAAATTCATTATTAGATTATTTTCTGAAGACAGAGAAGAGGGTAGAGGTGGAGAGCGGGAAGCAGAGAAAGAGATAAGGCCAGAAAAGGGACGCCTAGGACATGAAGTGACATTCACAATTCATGGGTTGGGTGCACTAGCTTGCTCTGTCTCTTCTCCAATCCTGCTTCACTATCCTCCTGGAGGCCTGTGAGAGCCCGCATATATATAGTCATGGCTCCATCGCATAATGGGGAAAACTGGGGCTCCCCCTGGCTTCCCTGTATTGAGAGCATTTAGCTGGCAAGTGGCGCAGTTGCAGTAGGGATCAGGGTCTCTGGCTGTGAAGCCTGGGCACAGGCCTTAGATGAGTATCCATGGAGGAACACTAGTCCCCATGGAAGTCATGTGCTCACAAAGCTCTGGCAAGCAAGCTGGGGACAGTCCCCAAGGACAGGCTATCCTCTCACCCCACCCGCCCGGGTGCTGAGTTGACGAAACCTTGCTGGCCACAGCCACGTTTCCAGTAATTCCCTCCTTAGGAGCAGAAACAGGACCTGAAACTGCCTGAGGGCAGCAGGATGGGGGAACAGAAGGATGAGAGAGTGGGGGGTCCGTCTGTGGGGCCTTGGGAGGGGACACCAAGGGAAGGCCCTTCCAGCTTCTAGGGACCCATACTTCCGCTTTCTGTAGACAGCACCAGGCTCTGAGCTCTGAGAACCCACGGCTGTCTGACCTGGAGTATCTATCACAGGACATCAGGACTCCGTATACAGGTGAGCACGCCAGGGCAGGGCAGAGAGAGGTGGATTAACTTGCCAACAAAAGGCCTTGCTTCCAGCTGTGAACACCTGAACTATTAATTGGTCTGAATTCTCAGAGTCCAAACCCAGACCCACAGCACAGCCTCTCTGGGGGTGAAGTAGTGTCGGGGCAACCTGGGCGCAGGGGATGGGTAACCTGTAACAGGAGCCCCTAGGATTGGGGTCTCAGGAACCATGGAGACTTAAACCAAATACCACTCTGTCTCTTGCGTTCTGGTCATCTGTAGCCAGTCGCATAACCTCTCTGGCCTCTCTGGTCCCAAAACCCCTTCTGGGGAGAACAGAGCCTTTTATGCGTGCAGAGACCAAGCTTGATGCTGTCAGCAGGGCAGAGGCAGGATAAGAACCCAGGCCTCTTTGGTCCCACCCACTGTCACATGTCCTCAACACCTGGATTTGGAGGTCATTGTTGGTTAGTCCCGAGTGACAAGACCATATCTGCAAAGGACACATGCTGCCCAAGGGACCTTAATCCTCCCCGCACCATCTCATCTAATACCGCTGACAGCCTTGGAAGCCAGAAATGAACCATGTCAGAGACCAGAGAAGTTAAACACCTGCCTGAGGTCACACAGCCAGGGGGCAGCAGGCAGGAGTTTAGAGCCAAGTTGGTCTGGCTCCATTCTAGAGAACACAGAGAACCCGTCTCAAAAACAAAACCAAAAAAATTAATTAATCAAATAATAATATATTAGATTTATTTTCTTTGGTTTTGTCTGCATGCATGTATGTCTACCATTCTGTTAGTTTTAATTGTGTGTGGGTGTRGGTGGGTGTGGGTGTGTACAGGTGAGTGCAAGTGTCTAAGGCCAGAAAAAGATGAGGGGCTGTGATTAGGGCTGGCGGAAGAGTCGGATGGTCCAAGCAAGAGGATGCCAAGGCCTCCCCAAGTCTGAGGCTTGAGAGAGATCAGCATTGTCCCCATCTTATGGAACAGTAAACTGTGCCTAGAGAGAAGTCCTGTCATAGTCCTGCCCCGAACAGCTTGCTAGGTGACCCTGGGAGGTATTTTTAAATGGTTGGGCCTCAGTTTCCTCATCTTTGAGATGGGCAGTCCATCACAACCCACCTCTCAGATGCCGTGAGGACCCAGCCATGGGAGCCATAGATCCTGTGAGAGCTCAGGTTTTCTTGTTCTCAGCTGTGTCTCCATAGCGATGTGAGAGAAAGGCAGGGCACCCTTTGCTCCACACACTGGGGCATGACCTGGGAGGGCTTCCTGGAAGAAAAGCTTGCAGAATGGCTATGCTGACTTGCTCAAAACAGTCCGTGGCTTTCTTCTCAGCTCCCTGGGATAAGAAAGGGGCCACACAGCTCTGTCACTGAGACACAATCTCCTAGGAACCTCTGTGCTGAGTCTTTTTGATATATCTCTGTCCTGCCTCAGGCCACACCCTCTTTCCTCCTGCAACACTTTTTTTTATACATATTTTATTATTAATGAAGTTTAAAAAAATAGATTTATGCCATACCGTGATGGTACACGCCTTTAACCCCAGCACTTGGAAAGCAGAGGCAGGTGGAGTTCTGAGTTCAAGGCCAGCCTGGTCTACCAAGAGAGTTCCAGAACAGCCAGGGCAACACAGAGAACCCATCTCAAAAACAAAAACAAAAAATTAATTAATCAAATAATAATATATTAGATTTATTTTCTTTGGTTTTGTCTGCATGCATGTATGTCTACCATTCTGTTAGTTTTAATTGTGTGTGGGTGTGGGTGGGTGTGGGTGTGTACAGGTGAGTGCAGGTGTCTAAGGCCAGAGGCCTTGGATTCTCCAGAGCTGGAGCTACAGATACTGGTGAGTTGCCTCATGCGGGTGCTGAGAACTGAACTCAGGTGCTCAGTAAGAACAAGTATTTTTAACCTCTGAGATACATTTCTGGAACCTTCCTGCTCCAGTCCCTTCTGAGCCTTCAGATCTCAGCAAAGCATTACTGTCCCCTGTGGAGAAGATGGGAGATTAGCCCGATCTAACCCAGCCCATCCTCCTCCCTCAGGGCACCACGGCCTATCTTCCAGAGCACCCATCAGTCCGTGTCCATCTCGGTTTATTTTTGTACTTGTTGAGTGTTTCCTCTTAGTAACAAAGGACTTTGGGGGCAGAGGCCATCTCTGCTTTGTTGTCACAGTCTAGTATATGAAAGGCAATCTGTAAACATATGGATGCATGTGTGGATACATACGTGAATACGTAGGTGCGTGGATGCATAGGTGAATGCATGGGTGGATGATGGAATGAATGGATGGATGATTAGATGGATGGACAGGTGGGCAGACAAATGGATGGCTGGATGATGGCTGGACAATTGGATGCATGCATGCATGCATACATACATGGATATATGAGTGCATGGATGAACAAATGGAGAAGTGGGTAGGTGAATGACTGAATGGCAAATAAATGAATGAGGAGATGGGTGATAAATGAATGAATTAATGAATGAACGGATTGTTGGAGATATGTATGATAGCAGATAGATGACTGAAGAGATCAGTAGATGATAGATGAATAGTGGGTGGATGGAGACTAGATGAGTGATTGGAGAGATGGATTGGTGGGTAGTTGGAGGGATGGGTGGATTGATAGAAACAAGATTATTGGATGAATGGATTGATGATGGATAAATGATTGGTCAGAGACATGGGTAGATGGACAGGTGGATTGCTGGATGAACAGATGAAGAGGTGGATAGATGGCTATTTGAGATGATGGATGAATAGTTGGAGAGATGGGGACAAGGATGAATGGGTAGATGTATGTGTAGATGTATAAATGAAGGGATGGGTTAATGAATGATAGAAGCTACCATGGCAGTAACTTTCCACATGGTCTTACCCTGTAGGAGGCCCCCGAGGGAGGCTGAACCAATGAAGACGTGGTGGCACAAGGTCTCAGCACCACTGTTACTGCTGCTCCTGGGTTTACTCCATGTCTCCTGGACCCAAAGCAGCTGCACTGGGCCCCCAGCCATCCCTGGCATCCCCGGCATCCCTGGGGTTCCTGGCTCTGATGGTCAGCCTGGCACTTTGGGGATAAAAGGGGAGAAAGGTACTGTATACTTTGGGAACACACTAATGTTGCTGGCCATGGCCCCATCTTCTACCTCCTGAGTCACCTTAGAGATTGCAAGAGAACCTGAGACTCCAGTACCTTTCCAGGAAGGGCTTCTGTTTGCCCTTTTGCAGACAGGGGAATTGTATAGGGAGGCAGCCCAGGCAGTAGTA
Source organism: Bramus lutescens (assembly GCA_001685075.1). Classification (NCBI taxonomy): domain Eukaryota; kingdom Metazoa; phylum Chordata; class Mammalia; order Rodentia; family Cricetidae; genus Bramus; species Bramus lutescens. The sequence continues at coordinate 13,621 of LOEQ01002949.1, read as the reverse complement.
AGGCTCAGACCAAATGATGGGTCCTCCTCTGTGCTAGGAAAACCCAGAAGTGCCTCAGACCTGCACTCGCCCTGACCCCTGGTGAAGCAGCTGCCGTCATCNGCAAGTCAGAGCAGACGTGGGCTGCAGAGGCTCCTTGCTATGAAACTTCCTCTGTAAATGCAGCTTCATTTAATCCACGGGCTCTAAGACTCCCTCTGTGGCAGCGCTCTTCTCTCAGAAGCCCACTACATCCTCACAGTTCCTCAAAAGACAACCATTCCTATTTCACAGACGAGGAGGTTGAGCTTCAGAGACCATGTCTCATTGTGTCTAAGTGATGCAGCTGAAGATGGCAGGAATTGCATGGGACATATCTGTGTCTCTAGAGCATATACTCTCAGCACTGGGCTGATTTTCTATTGGAACATTCCTTCTGTCTTGTGGTCGTGGGATCACGGCTGCATAAAGTGATGATGTGAGGGAAATTCTACCATCCACAACTAGGTGTAGGCAGAGGCGTTCTATGATCGATTAAGGATGTCTGCTATGGGCTAAGAAAGAGAAAGGATAGCATGTGTGCTGTGAATTCATTGCCCCTCCTTTAGGCTTAAGCTTGACAAAGGTGTGTGTGCTGAGGACAAGAATAGGGCTCACATCTTCTCCTTGGGGATGCCACTCACTCAACCCTTGGGCATAAGTTTCCCGTGATTGTCAAACCCAACCGGGAGTTAAAGATATGGAGTAGAGGGAGATTAGGAGGCTCTCTCTGGCAATCCCATTATTTTATAGTTAGTAAGTCAAACCCAGAGAGGTGCAAGGAACCACCCAAGGTCCTGGCCCAATCTCTTCCTTTTTTTTCCACAGTGACCTCTAGTTTCCTCTTTTCTTTTGATTCTGTTTCTCCAGGGTTTCCTGGACTGGCTGGAGACCATGGTGAGTTTGGAGAGAAAGGGGAGCCAGGGATCCCTGGGATTCCAGGTAAAGTTGGTCCCAAGGGCCCTGTTGGCCCTAAAGGTATTCCAGGGCCCCCCGGACCCCCTGGTCCCAAAGGTGACTCGGGAGACTACAAGGCTACCCAGAAAGTAGCCTTCTCTGCTCTGAGGACCATCAACAACCCCCTGCGACGGGACCAGGCCATCCGCTTTGACAAGGTGCTCACCAACGTGAATGAAAATTTTGAGCCGCGCAATGGCAAGTTCACCTGCAAAGTGCCTGGCCTCTACTATTTCACCTACCATGCCAGTTCCCGAGGGAACCTGTGCGTGAACCTCGTGCGTGGCCGGGATCGGGATCACATGCAGAAGGTACTCACCTTCTGTGACTATGCCCAGAACACCTTCCAGGTCACCACAGGCGGTGTAGTCTTGAAGCTGGAGCAAGATGAGATTGTTCACCTGCAGGCCACAGACAAGAACTCCCTGCTGGGCCTGGAGGGAGCCAACAGTATCTTCACTGGTTTTCTGCTTTTCCCTGACATGGATACATGATCACAGGGTCAAACCATACCTATTCATGACCATCTCCTGCCTCCCTACCAACAATCTTCCTTGTACCCCTGACATCACCCCTGGCCTGCCTGAAGCACAGGCCAGAGCCCTGTAGATGTTATGGAATGAATGGGTAAATAAACCTTCAAGACCAAAGAACAGTGGTCTAATTTGAGTCTTAGTCCCAGGACCTGGCTCATGGGAGGGCTGAGAAGTACTAAGCCAAAGAATGAAGGAATGAATTTTCACAGGCTAGGGAGGTGACTCCGTCAGTGAGGTCTTTCCCTTACAGGCGTGAGGGCCTAAGTTCAGTCACTAGCATCCACATGAAAATGCTGAGCACTGCAGCAGACACTTGTATTCCCAGAACTGGGATAGCAGAGACAGGGGGATGAATCTCTGGGGCTCTCCAGCCAGTCAGTCTAGGAAATTGGTATGCTCCAGTTTCAGTGAGGGAGCCTATTTCAAATGAGGTTACTGAGAAATCACACCTTGGGTTCGCATGCGCTCGCTCACACAAAACGCACATGTACACATGTACACATGTGCATACACATTTACAAGACTCTCCAGTTAGCCAGAGATGAACGGGAGGCTCCGTTGTGGTCCTCTCTGAACCAGCACACAGTGGGAAGCAGCACCAGCATATCTGAGCTCCGCCAATGTCTCTGGCACCCCTTAATGGTCTTGGCGCTGTCACTCCACAGTCTGACTCTCAGAGATCAAAGGGTCCCCATCCCATCCCACCCTCTGCCTTACATGCCCCCTCTTAGTGTCTTTCAGCCTAGTGGATACTCATTTGTTCATTAAAACAAATGTCCCACCTCTGCTCCAAACCTTCAGGAGCTCTCCAATGTCTGTTGGAAAGAGTTCCAGCCCAGGAGCCTGGGCATCTTACGGCCGATTTGCATCTTCCCTCTGAGGCACTCCTACAGTGTGGTTCCTCCTCCTAGGAGCCTTCCACTCTGACCATCTAGTCATCCTGTAGGCCTGTTAAGTTACCCAGGCTGGCCTCGAACTCTGTCACCCAGGCAATCCTCCTGCTTCAGCCTCCCCAGTCGCTGGGGTTACAAACTCGGCCACTGAGCCCATGTGACACAGGGCTGGGCAAGTCAGAATGGTCCCTCACCACTCTAGGGTCTTCATGCAACCTGCATAGTGGGGGGCCCCCATCAGGAATGGGAACTATGAGACAGAGCAGTTGAACGACCTGCCTGGTGTCACAGTTTTGTAAGAGAAGCAGGCTCAAAACCATGCCATTCCACACGTCCCTGCAGCAGGCAGGACCCACCTTGAGGAGCTGTGTTGGGCAGTGAAGGGTGCTGGCTTTGGAGTCAGACAGACACAAGTTCAGGTCTTGCGTGGGCTTCTTAGCAGCTGTCAACAAACAAGTGGCTGCCCCCGGGTGTCCCTCTTCCAACTCTTTACAGAGTGGAACAACAGCATCCTTGACTCCTCTGTTTAATTAATTTCCTAGATGTAATCTCTCTTGTCAGGAGAGGGATGCCCTAGGCTTTTTTTAACGAGTTTTCTTTTATTTTTAATTATATGTATGTGTGTATGTGTTTGTGTCCAAATGTGGGCATGCACATGTACTTGGTAGTTGTCTGTAGAGGCCAGGGACATCAGATCCCTGTAGAGCCTGAGGGGGAAGAGGTGAAACAGAAGCAAGGCGCCTGAGAAGTGTGCCTGCCAATCAGCAGGTGAGGCTGGGGCTGGGACCCTATGAAAAGCTAGAATACCTTAAATCCCTCCCACCTTGGGGACAGGATTGGTGGGTGGGGCTAGCAGTAGGGGCTTAACAGGCCTATGGCTGGGATGTTACTCTTGTAGTCTTGACCCCTCAGGAATCGGACTGTATGTAGCTGGCATGCACCTGTGTCAGCGAGCTCAGACCTGACCTGTGAGGGGCTGAGAATGGAAGGGCTGGAATAACCCCTGATTTGGAGAGGAGGTGTGACCTGATTACAGGTCTAATGAGTGGTTGGAGCTACAGATGCTTGTGAACCAACTGCTGTGGGCACTGGAGACAGAGCTGGGATCCATTGCAAAGCTAGTGCCAGCTCTTAACCCAGCAGTTCTCAACCTGTGGGCCACGGCCCCTTTAGGGCTCAAATGACCCTTTCACAGGGGTTGCCTAAGACCATCGAAAAACACAGATATTTACATTATAATTCAATACAGTAGCAAATTTACAGTTATGAAGTAGCAATGAAAATAATTTTATGGTTAGGGGTCACCACAACATAAGGAACTATATTAAGGCATTAGGAAGGTTGAGAACCACTGCCTTAACTGCTGAGCCATTTCTCCAGCCCTAAGGCTTTATTTTTTATTTTAAATTTTTTAAAGATTAAAAATAGATTATTTTAGCTCATATTTATAAATGTTTTGCCTGAATATATGTATATTGCCATTTGTGTGCCTGGTGCCCACTGAAGTCAGAAAATGGATTGGATCCCCTATGACTGTACTTATAGATGGTTGTGAGCCTCCACATGGGTGCTGGGAACTGAAGCTGGGTCCTCTGGAAGAGCAGCCAATGCTCTTAACTGCTGAACCATCTCTCCAGCCCAAGACATTTTATTTTTAAAATGATTTGCCTGTGTATGGGAATGTGTACTTGTGAGTTCGGGTGCCCATGGAGTCCAGAAGAGGTTGTCAGATCCCTGGATTTATAGATAGCTGTGAGCCCCTAGCTTGGATGCTGAGGACCAAATTTAAGTCATTTGCAAGAGCGATATGTGCTTTTAACTGCTGAGCCATTTCTTCAGCTACTTCCTTTGTATTTTTTGAGACGGGATCTCCCCCTACAGCCCAGGCTAGGCTCGGACTCACATCTCTCCCGGCTTCGGGTCTCACTGATGGTCAGTCTGCAGGTGTCGCCATGGCCTGGGGATGCTTCTGCAGAAAGCCACTGGCTTTAAGGCTGGACATCCAGGCCAGCTTTAGTCTGGTGGCCACCAGGGGGAACTAGACACCAGGAGAAGGATGGCCTGCCCATTACTGATGCCCGGTGGTAGTTTCCCCTCCCTCCTTTCTCATCCCAATCTCAGGGTGAGCTGTGATCCTCCAGGTTGCTGGTCCTAGTCAGCTTTGAAGATCCAGGTCCCCTAAATCAGGGTCCCCAAATGTGGTCCCATCAGCCTTACCTTCAAGGAGGACGTCTTAGGAACCAAGAATCTCTGCCCCCACCTGGTACCTGCTGAAGCAGGAACTCGAAGGAGGGAACATAACCTGCTTTCACAGGCCACCCGTGGGTGGGTGGGATCAGGAGGCTGAGAAACACCACCCACTGTAGAAACTAGTGGCAAAATCCAGTGACAGAGCATAGGCCCAGCATGGTAAGGAATGTGTTCCTTTCCCAGTGTACACAAACAACAAGAAGGTCCTGGAGAGCCAGAACTACAGACAAAGGGATGTCTAACTTTTTTTCCTTTGGATCCCCAGCACCTTGTGTAACAGTTAGTGATATCAATTCAACACAACCTAGAGTCTCCTGGAGAGGGAGTCTTGATAAGGGATTGTCTACACTGGAGTGACCTAAGAGCATTTCTGTGGGCGATTATCTTATACGGGAATAGCAGCACAGAGTGGGCTGCATCATTCCCTAGGCAGGCATCCCTGAAGTGCTGAAGACTGGAGAAATCAGCTGAGCAAGCGAGCGAGCGAGCATACATGTGTTCCTTCTCTCTGTTCTTGACTTTGGATGTGAATAGCCACTTCAGGTGCCTGTCCCTGTGGCATCTTCGCTATGGTGAGCTGTAATCTGGAAGCGTGGGCTGAAATAAACTCCTTCTCCCCTAAATTGCTTTTTGCCAAGGTGGGTTTTTGTTTGTTTTTGATGTTTTTTCTTTATTATCTCGTGTGTGGGTGTTTTGCCTGTTTATATATCTGTGCACCACACGCATGCTGCGCACCAGAGGCCAAATAGTGGGTTGAATTCTCTGGAACAGAAGTTATGGATGGTTATGAACCACCATGTGGAAGCTGAGAATCAAACCCAGGTCCTTTGCAAGAACAAATGCTCTTAGCCACGGAGCGTAGGAGCATATGGTGGTCCGTACCTGGAGTTCCCGTGCTTGAGAGGTGGAAGTAAGAGGATTAAGCATTCTAAACTATCCTCAGCTTCACAGCAAGTGTGGGGCCAGCCTGGGACATATAAGACCCCATTTCAGAAGAAGAGAAAGGAAGGAAAACCAAATAAGTACTTCTTTGGGGAGCCACAGACTGTTGCAAGTACTCAAGCTTGTTTTCGTAGGATGGAACTGCGCTTGCATAATATACAGTCACCCTCTGCACCCACAAGCTCTGCATTCATGACTCATCCAACAGTGATGGAAAACACACGGGAAAAGTCACATCTGGCCTGAACATGTGGGAACGCCGTCGTTGCTCACCAAACAGCCCACGTAGCTGCTTTCACTGCATTTACAGTGTGTTTGGTCTGACAAGTCTAGAGACGAGGACACGCACTATGCAGACATGGTGCCTTTCTCTGTAAGGGTCCTGAGCATCTGTGGATTCTGGGATCCCTGAGAAAGTTCTGCAACCCATCTCCGGAAGACTGAGGGATGAGTATATATACACAAATGATGGTTAAGTTCAGATATGTTTGTATGTCTATATGTATATGATGTATATGAATGTATGAGTGTTTGTACAAGTGTGAGAGCACATGTGTGTGCAGGTGTGTATGCATGTGAATGGAGATCAGAGACTATTGTCCAGTCACCTTTTCTTGGTCACTTCTCCACTTTATATACTAAAACAGGGTCTCATTGAACTAGGAACTTGCCAATTTGTCTAGTCTAGCTTGTCAACCTTTCTACAGAGATCACTTTTCTCTGACTCTGGAATGCTGAGATTAGAGATGGGCCATTTTTAATTTAATATAATTTAACCTTTTAAGACAGATCTCACTGTATAACACTGACTGACCTGTAATTTTCTCTGTAGATCAGGCTTGCCTCAAATTTAAAGAGCTCTGCCTGCCTTTGCCTCCCAAGTGCTTGGATTAAAGGTATGTACCACCATGCCCAACCCCAGATGAACTACTTACATGGGTGCTGGAAATTTGAACCCAGATCCTCCAATTTGCACAAGCACCTTACTCACTGAGCCATCTTCCCATTTAAAAAGAAAAAACTCAGATTACTGGACTTACAAGCATGCTCCACCCTGCCCAGCTTCCAAAACATCTTTATGAAATTTGAGTTTTACATTATTTTCCTTTTGATCTGTTTTTACCTACCTAAAATTGTGAAGACTATTCTCAGGTGTGAGACTATGGTGGGGTTTGGCACCATGTAGAACTCTGTCCTGCTGTGGACACAGAAATGGCTCCAACCTTGGAGGAGAAGCTGAGGAATTCAAACCCAGAACAGCCCGACTCCAAAGCAAAGGACACAGGACAAGGGCCCTGGTGGCAATGTGTCTGAGTACTGATGCTTGACACAGTGGCCTCTCTTCTGCGTGTCCTCACTGCTCTGGTCTCCTGCGACAACTCAGTACCAGGTGCCCTGCCCACTCCCCACCCAGCACACACCCTCCTTTCCCAGAAAGCTGCAAGCTGAGTTTATTTTTGCACATAGCCAGAAGGCATCCTCATAGCCGACCCTGTTGGCCAGATGCAGGAGAAAAGGAGGTGTTTGTTCAAGAAACCCAACAAGACCCACCCAGGGAGGGACACCCATAGCAAGGGGTCCTGGCAGAGTGAGAAACCCTTCAAAAGAGATGTCAAAATCCTCCTGTTCTAGGCTGGTTTTGCACGTGACTTACCTGTGTAACCTTGGGCAAGTTGCTAACCCTCTCTGAACCTCAGCCTGCCCTACAGAAGAAGGCTGTAGGCTTGCACATGGAACTTATGGTAGAAACAGGTTCTAAGGCTCACTGGAAGTTGGCTGAGTAGAAGCTGGGAGGCCCAGGCTCTCTGGTGATGCCATGTGGAAAGGGCACAGAGTTTTCCCTCCTTTATGGAGACTGCTCCCCTCTGCAGTTACCAGTGCAGACCAAGGGGCGGGGCACGGGCAACAGAGCAAGTCAGGAGCCACGTTTTCACAGCCCAGAGAACCAGGGAAGGCCACGTCCATCAAATGAATGAATGGAAATGCAGATGTATTATTTACCTAACTTATTGATTCATCGTGCCTACTTCCTCAAGTACAGGGCCTGGAGTCAAGTACCTTCATCCTCTTGTGTCCCCACACATCTTCCTGTCCTCATAACCACTAGGCCTGGGAGGGGTATGTCTATACTGAGTGGCATGGGCTCTTTTGCCTTTTATTATTCCCTAAGCAAGATAACAAAACTATTTGCATAGATTTCCATTGAATTAGCTAGTAGAAGTCATCTTGAGGTGACTTAGCTATGGAAGAGGCCACAAAGTCAATGAATAACAAGTTTTTAAAAGTACACAGAGGTAAGCCAGGCATGGTAGTGCACACCTTTAATCCCAGCACTCAGGAAGCAGAATCAGATGGATTCCTGAGTTCAAGGCCAGCCTTTTTTATAGCCAGAGCTACACACAGAGAAATCCTGTTGCAAAATAAATAAATAAATAAAAATAAAAAGCCAACAAAAACAACAAAGACCCTTCAAAGATGGCTCAACCAGTGTGAGGGCTTGCTGTCCAAATATAAGGACTGGAGTTCAATCCCCCAGCACCTACATAAAAAGCCCTGGCCTGGGGAGTTGGCTCAGCAGGAAGATTTTTAAGATCCAAAGGCCAGGAAAGACAGCAAAACAGCGTCTTCTGGACATGACAGAACCTTTGCACTAGGGAATACAATAGCTGTGGCTGACTGTGCAGGATATAGCCAGCAGAGACAGGGGAGGGGTTCGTGAGCCCTTCTCACTGAGGAGCTGGGCACAGTTAAGGGTTTCTGGGAGAGAGTCAGTTTTCTCTAGGAGTGTGGCTCCTGGTAGGTCAACCATGCTTCAGCAGATTGCCCTATATGCAGAAGAATGTGGACCATGTGAACCGGAGTCAGTGGGTTGTTAAATTAAAATGAAAATTAAAAAGGACATGAAGTTGGGGTGGGATTGAGTCTGGGAGAAACTGGGAGGAAGAATCGGCTTTGCATATCCTCGAAATAGATTGTACGAAATTCTCAAGGGATTGTTAACAGTATTTAAACAAAACAAAACCAAACCCTGGGTATAGCCTTTCATGCCTATAACCCCAGGGCTACGGGAAGGCAATCCCAAGAGAACTGCTGGGAGCTGCTCCAGCTTCAGCGAGAGACCCCACCTCAAAGGAATGAGGCAGGAAAAGAGAGAGCAAGACATCAGACACGTTTCTCTGGCCTATACTGTATCTTCCATATATGTATTCACTACACACGCATGCACACATACATATATATATATGCTCATGCATGTGCATATACAAACACACAATAATGCACATACACTCAAAAACATTCAAGTATGCACGCACAATCACATACCTGTGCACGCTCTCTGACATTCACACTCTTGCACACTCGTATTCATACCCTCTCACACATACACACAATAAATGTATTTTTTACGGATTCAGGAGCTGGGGAGATGGCTCAGTCATCAGAGTGATTGCTGTACAAGGATGAGGGCCTAAATTTGATCTCCAACACCAAAAAAGCTGAGTGTGTATGTCTGTACCTCAAGAACTGGGAGGTGGGTAGAAACGGGAGAACCCCTGAGGTCTGTTGGTCAACCAGTCTAGCCAATTGGTACACTCCAAGTTCAGAGAGAGACTATCTCAAACAACAAGGTGGTGTCAAGTGCTGAGATGGACTAGCAGATAAAGTCTTGGTTAGGGTTTTTGTCAACTTGACACAAGCTGGAGTCATCTGAGAAGAGGGAACCTCAGTTGAGGAAATGCCCCCACCAAACTGGCCTGTAGGCAACCCTAAGGCACATTTTCTTGATTCATAGTTGATGATTGACATGGAAAGATCCAGAACACTGTGGGCAGTGCTGTTCCTGAGCAGGTGGTCCTAGGGTGTAGGAGAAAGCAGAAGGAACAAGCCAGCATTCTTCTATGGCTTCTGCTGAGCTCATCTTTCCTGGTTCCTGCCCTGACTTCCCTCTGTGATGGAATACAACTATAAGCTGAAATAAGCCCTCTCCCCTCCAAGCTGCTTTTGGTCCTGGTGTTTACCACAGCAATAGAATCCTAAGACAGGGCTTTCCTGCAGCCAATCCCGATGGTCTGTGGGAGGAGACAAGTGACTCCCACAAGTTTTCCTCCATGGCATGGGTGAGTACGCACAACAAACAAACAAACACACAGATAGATAAGAAAAAAGTATGAAATCCAAAGTTGTAAACAAAGGTAGAGAATAATAGAAGACCCTGTATGCACACCTCTACCTTCCATATTCGCATGAAAACACATGTACATGCATATACCCTCCCAGATAAAAGCAGGTTACACATAGACACACTAAGTATACGAAAGGACCAGCCTTGTGTGAATATGGAGATATTTCCTAATGAGAACTCTTAGCTTTAGGAATCTGAGGGTCCCAGCACCCTTCTCCTGTAAGTGCTGAACACTTGTATAACAGATGCCATATGACGGCAAGCAGGAAGGACATCAAAGTGATGTCCCACTTGAAAAGAAAAGAATGAATAGTGTCTCTATGCCCTTGGGATGGTCACCATAAGGCTTGGCACCCTGAGGGGCAGCCAAGGCAGGTAGGGGTGGCCTTAGGTGAGCATGGTGAATGGGCTTGGCTCTCACTTCACATCTGTGGACATCCTTGACCTGTTCTGAAGAAAGAAAGCCAAGGTTACCTCCACCAGGTCATGGGACCAGGAGCCTGAAGATGATACTGACTAAGAAGGGCTGTGAGGAACTCAGGGTGGGTACTCGCCTCTGCTCCCATGCTGACCCTCTACCTCCCACCCTTGTTCAGATGATAACCCCATGGATGCTTCCCATGGCCACAGCCACCATGAACAAGGGAGAATGTAAACCTGGTGGAAGCTGTGAAGGCTTAAAGCCTGGCTCAGGAGCTGCAAACCATGTGGATGCGCGCTGTGTGTCCTTCACTATTTCCCCATGGAGCTTTGGGATTCAGCTCTCTGTCACTATAAGAAAGCCCCTGAGGTTATTCACTTGTAAGAGGAAAGCAGTTGCTTTGGCTCACAGACTGAGACAGAGTCTCATGGAGCCTAGGCTGGCCTCAAACTTGCTATATCTCCATGGCTGGCCTTGACTGTCCCTCTTGCCACCACCTCCTGAGGGCTGGGATTATAGGCGTGTTCCACCACACCCATGTTTTTCTATGTTTCTGGCTTTGTGCATGCCAGGCAAGCACTCTACTAACCAAACTTTATCCTTCGTCTTTGGCTTGGTTTAGTCCCAATCTATGCCTGAGATTCCTATATGGCAGCCTATGCTGATAGGATCAGCCTCGGGAAGTGGAGACAAAGGATCAATTGTTCATGGAGTTCAAGAACAGTGAGAACCAATTCTGCATCATACATGAACACACACATATACATATCTACACACATGTGTGTGGATAGATAGTTACACAGACAGACAGGCAGATAGATAATTCACACACACACACACACACATAAGAAGAGTTCAAGGTTCCACAAAACCCAATGACCTACAAGCCTCCTACAAGGCCACACTTCCTAAAGTCTCTTCCATCCTGGGCATCAAGCCTGTAACACATGTGCCTTTGGGGGCATGTTCAGGATCCAAGCTCCAGCAAGATCCAACAAGTTCATTTCTGCTTTGGCACTTTGCAAGGATGTGACCTGGGGCAAGTCAGTCGCCTTTCTGCTGAGTTTCTGCTTCTTTCGCAGGAAGCTGAGCCAAACAAATGAATATTGGTCTGAGCTAAGCAAGCCAGCCTATGCAGATCATCTGCCTGGCACACAGTAGGTGTTCAGTGAGGAGGGCCATTATAAAAAGCCATACACCCTGCTGCACACATAGTAGGTTCTCAGCAAATGTCAGCATCCTTATCTGTGAAACGCGGCCCTTGGTTCAGGTGAGCCACCAGAGGCAAGATGCCTTAGAATAAAGAAAAACCTTGGGGTGGTCTCCCTTCTACTTCCATCCTGTGTTAGCCATCCTGGACACATGCCAGGCTGACAGCGGAGTGTGGGAAACATAAGGGCCATGCCACAGCACAACCTGTCTGAAGCTCCGCTTCCGAGCTAGCAGCTCTCCAGGGAGGCACAGTTCTCCTGGGCAGCTGTCCCTGCTCACAGGTATCCCCTGGAGAGACAGCCCGGTCCTCGTTAACACAGTGTCTGTGGGCCTTGTTTGGAATATGTCAGCTAATGTGATTAAAGACAGGATATAAATACCAGCCTCTCAGGGACCCAGCCCCAGCCGGTTTCATGAGAAGGAGACCTGACAAAATACATCTTCATTCCTTCTGCTTCGTGGCCCAGGCCCCCCTTCTCCCATGGATTGATCGGAGCAAGTCACCATGAAGGGTGGGGCTTGCCAGGAGTGGGGGGGAGGGGGTTGTATTTGAAGTTCTGAGTCAGGATGGGAAAGGGAGTAGAGATGGGTTTCCATGGTGTCCCATATCTGGTGGATAGTTGGGAGCCCCGAGGTCTTTAGTCCACCAGAGCCCCAGTTCCTTCATCTCTAAAATGGGAAGGACAAGGTTTGTGTCTGCGTGCTATTAAAGAGAGGAAAGAGCACCTGTAAGGTGCCCAGTCGAGGTCTTGCACAAGAGAATGTGCTCCACCAGAAAATCAAAGCGGGACCCTGGAGCATGGAGCCAGACATCGGCTATGCAGTTGCTCCATGGTTGTCCCTTCAATGGAATCAAAGCAGGAAGGGACAAGAAGACCCTCACAGAAACCTTAAAACAGGTCACAGGGTGGAGAGCAGGGGTATGATATAATGCCACTCGTACCACAGTCCCCAGCTTACATACGCCCCCAGGCAAGTGACAACCTCCCTCCACGATCATCTCCTCATCTGTGAAGTGGAACTTTACCCCTGGACTAGCTGGGCTTTTCCTTCCGGGGCCCTGTGATGGGGTCTACACAGCTGCCCAGACACCTCAGGTCCCCCTCAGGATCCCAGAGTGCTCAGACTTGGGGAGTTTCCTAGGCCAGACTCCTGCCCCCATCACTAGCTGGGGAGCTGAGCTGTCTAGCCTTCCACATCCCTAGGGCTGTTCCAGCTTGAATGTGGACTATCTCCCACAGACTCGAGCATCCCCAGTTGGTGATGTAGATCCCTACGAGTGGGATTGACTGGGCTGGAGCCAGGGCCCAATTCATCCGAGCTCTCTGCTTGTCATCTTCTGCTACCACAGCTACCACAGGCTCTACAGCTCCGAGCAGGCTGCCTTCCATTCCCCACCATGATAGGCTATGTCCCCTGAGCATGGAGCCAAAACAAACCCTCCCTGCCTAAACTGCTTTTAGCAGGCATCTGGTCCCTATAGTATAAAAGTAATTGACACGAGTGGCATTGGGGTGTCCAGCCCACTGAGGCAGTGTGGCATGCAGAAGGGTCAGTCCTAGCCCGAGGGCTCTCTGTAGGACTGAGGGAGTTATCTTTCCCCCTTTGAACTTTATTTTCTCAATCTGTGAAATGAGAAAGCTGGGCCAGCTTGGCTTCTGGCCCACACAGAAGAGCGGAGCAAGGGGAGGTTTCACTGCCTGGAGGATAGAAAGAATCGCCTCACAAACCCTTGCGCTGTTGGAGACCTGGGGAGGCAGAAAGACAGGCCTAGAGCAGGGTCTGTTCTAGATGCTTCCTGGGTCTGGATGGAGACCCACCAGGTAGTGAGGGATACTGTTGGACCAGTTTGGCATGGATAGAAAGGGAGTGAGGGAAGAGGGAACCTGACCAGGGCCTCACAGATCATGCTCAGTGGAGCTGGGACAGTGCTGAGCTGTTCTTTGGAAGCACCTGATGAGGACCAAGCTGCGTGTTCACACATTGATGTAGGAGGGTCATCTGTCTATGTGTTACTTTCATTGGTTAATAAAGAAACTGCCTTGGCCCTTTGATAGACCAGCTCTTAGGTGGGTGGAGTAGACAGAACAGAATGCTGGGAGAAAGAAAGCCGGGTCAGACAGACGTATGAAGCTCTGGCACAAGATGGACGTGTGTTTGAATCTTCCCGGTAAGCCACCACTTTGTGGTGGTACACAGATTATTAGAA
>LOEQ01002948.1:155338-166526 GCA_001685075.1 Bramus lutescens | reverse complement strand
GGTATAAGCTAGCTGTGCGGGAGCCGGGCAGGACAAAAAGCAGGGCCTGCTCCCCTCATTACTATAGGATGAAAGCAGGCTTGCTCCCCTTTTCACTACAGGGAGTGGGAATTTGGACTGGAGAATTGAGATCATTGATGTTAAGAGTTATTAATGAGTCATTAATTCCCATAATTTTGTTGTGGTGGTGTGGGTTTTTTTTAATCTTTTAGTTTGTATGCTGGTCTGGAATTACTTCTTGTGTTTTCTTGGGTGTGGTTAGTCTCTACAGGTTGAAGTTTTTCTTCTAGTGTCTTCTGTAGGACTGGGTTTGTAGATAAATTCTCCTTAAATTTCCTTTTATTGTTGAATGTTTTTCTTTCTCCATCTATTGTGAGAAAAAGTTTTGCTGGGTATAGTAGTCTTGGCTGGCATGTGTGGTCATTTAGAGTTTGTAGAACATGTGTCCAGGACCATCTTTCTTTTACAGTTTCTGTTGAAAAGTCAGGTACTATTCTAATAGATCTGCCTTTATAATTACTTGTTCTTTTTTCCAACCAGATTATAATATTCTTTGTTTGTTCTGTACATTTAGAGTTTTGATTATCATTTACCAGGAAGAATTTCTTTTCTGGTCCAGTCTATTTGGTGTTCTGTTTGCTTCTTGTATTTTGATAGCTACCTTCTTAAAGCTGGGGAAATTTTCTTCTATGACTTTGTTTAAAGTATTTTCTCTGCATTTGTTCTGGGTTTATTCTCTTTCCTCTATTTCAATTATTTGTAGATTTTGTCTTTTCATTGTGTCCCAGATTTCTTGAACATTATGTGCCTGGATTTTAAAAAATACGTAACACTTTCCTTAACTGAGTTATTCATTTCTTGTATCTTGTCTTCAGTGCCCGAGATTCTCTTTTCCATCTCTTGTATTCTGTTAGTAAGGCTTGCCTTTGAGTTTTCTGGCCAAGTTCCTAAAATTTTCATTTCCAGTTCTTGAACTGTTCTCTTCATGTCACTCCACTGTTTCATGGATTCCATTGATGGATTTATTTGTATCCTCTTTAAGGTCCTTGAACATATTCAAAATACCAATTTGGAAGTCCTTGTTTGTGCTTTGGTTATACTGTATTTCTCAGGACCTAGTATGGTAGGATTGCTGGGCTCTAGTGGAGACATTGTCCTGCTCATGGTTGACTGTGTTTTTAAGTTGGCATCTAGGCGTCTGGGTTTGGTATGACTGTAATTCTAGATGTTGCTTTCTGGTCTTGTCTTTGTTGGGTGGGTTTTCCATTCTTTGGTTTCTGCTATTTTCTCTGGGTCTCAGCAGTTCACGATGGCTGCAGAAAACCTGGTAGAGAGTACTTCTGAGTTCCTGTGTGTGGGCCTCTGCAGGTAGAACTCGTTTCTCGGTATTGGGAGCTGACCCTAAGGAATGGAGGTGCGAAAAGATGTGGAGCCTGAGAGAGTCCACAGGAGAGAGGAAAGCTGGGTTTGCCATGAGGTTCTGTGTGGTGCACAGAAAATGGAGGAGAAGAGGGAAGAGAGGCCCCCTGCATGGATCGACTACAGGCTGGGGATGAGACTGAGGAGCTGGAGGATGGGAAGGAGAGTGAAGATTGCCTACCTGATTCCCTGGCCAGTGTGGCCAGTGGGTTTCCTGGAAGAACCTCAGGGATTGGTGGGTGGGACAGAGGGCTGGGTGAAGAAGGACCTGCGTGGCAGGACTGCACTTTAAAGAACGAATGAGAGGGAAGATGTGCTGTGTTTAGAACTTGCCTGGACACCAGGGCTATTGAGAGTGTAAGCACACGGACGCCTCATGTTTCTCCGTACTGGCTGTGAGGGAAGATGTCCTAGTTACTGAGATATTGCTTTGACAAATTAGCTGACAAGGTAACAAGATAGAAAGGGTTAATTCTGGTTTATTGTTCTACTGGATAACTAACCATCCTGGCAAGTCAGACATGGCAGCTGGAGAGAGATGCTGAGGGTCACACTACATCGCATTCAGGAAGAAGAGAAATAACAGGAAAAAGGGCAGGGTATAAAATTCTGAGGCCAGTCCCCAGCACCTTTATCCTCTAGCAAGGCTGTACCCTCCCAAGCCACACCACCATCTAGGGCCCAAGTGTTCAAACACTGGAGCCTATGTTGGATATTTCAAATTCAAACCACAGCAGAAGAAAATCTCCCATCTTTGTTCCCTTCCATTTTTTTTTAATTCAGATTATTCAAATAGGAGGAAATAATCACCCGGATGTAGAAGACAAGCTCATGGGAACTCCAGCTCTTTCCACGAGTGAGCCAGGACGTGGGAGTGTGCCTTTCAGATTTCAGTCTTTTTCGTTCACAGCCAGCTTTGGAATGGTGCAAGCCCTCAGGAAGTCTCATTATTTTCTGGCAGGAAGTCACTGCCCAGTCTAAGGTCATCAAAGAAATGCAAATTCTCACAAGGGGTAGACAGCTGGATGTCCTCACAAGCGTGCTGATGTTTGACATGGGTGATCTGGTCTTTTTCAAAGCAATAGCAATGGATGTGAGGGTGATGTGACTGCAACATCTGTCAATGCATTAATTGCCAATGTTGATTCAGCTGAACCGGCTAGGCAGCTCAGTGTTGCCTTGCTCCTCCACTATACCATGTATATCCCTCCTAAAGCTGTGTACTTAGTGAGAGAGAATGACCTTGTGCAACAGAGGAAGGATGGTCTTCAGCCAAAGGTGTCTTACCTGATCTCCCCTGATGGAACCTTCAAACACATCATCAAAGCAATAGGGGTGAGGCAGAGAGCCACCATACATCTGCTGCATATCTATACGATACCACTGGCTTCAGAGAACAATTCCAAAACAGGTATTGGAACCTATAAAAGTACATATTACAACCAGGGAGGCTCAACTGTCCTACTGCCTCAGTGCTTCTAAACTTGGGGGGATCAAAACCAAGCTGGGTTTGGCTACCCATCCCCAGGAAGTCAATTGAAAGAGTCAAATGAACAGCAGAAAGCAGAAAAAGGAGTTTATTTAATGTGGCCACATTGGGAAGAGGAACAAATAGATCAGGGACTTCCCCAACTCTGTTTTAGGGTTCCTGGAGAGAGATTCAAGTTGAAATCAGGGCCAAGGGCATCATCTGAGAAGCCCTGGTAAAGAGTTCTCCTGGCCACCACCGGCTCATTGCTGTCTGAGCTTCAGTCTCTCCTATAAGATGGTCTGAGAACTGTGTGAAATATCTTTCAGGGAGACAAATCCCTCTATGAGTAGGCCATTTCCTTCTCCTGGTTTGAGATCCTGGGGAAATCCCCATTTCTTTGGGGTTCGTTGGTTCAATTGTTTGACAGACTAAAAATGGAGTAACCCATGCTAAAATTCCACATCACCACACTGAAACTGCTTATCTGAACTCCAAGAAATCTGGATTAGAAGAAAATAGTCAAGTCTCCAAATAGGCTGGTAGCAACATGCTTTCCATAGAGGCATATAAACCAGGAACAACATCTAGCTGTAATAAATAATCTAAAGAAAACTCACTCCTACCCACTGCACCTGGGAGAGGCACGAAAGCACATGCCAAGAACATCTCTGTGTTTTTAAAGAAACTGAGGAAACAAAAGTCTTGTTTTCTCACAAGCACTCAGAATTCCCCTTGCATGACTCCATTCTTGCACCATACTCCAACTCCCCCTTTTTATTTTTTCATAGCAGAATTTCCAGTGGTTTTGGTTTGAGATGCTGTAGATAAATCTAATTGTCATTTGACATGTGAGCATCCTATAAGCAATATGTTATTAACAAGTTGAATAATGTTAGGACAGTAGAAGTATGTGTGTGACACTCTGCCACCAGAACAGGGGTCCAAACCATGTCCAGTACTATTTATTGCATTATTATGTTGATCAGGAAAATCCATAGACTAGCTTAAAAAGAGACCCATATGATTCATAGTTCTAGTGTCTTATAGAGCAGAAGTCCATATTTGCCTTTAATAGGAATATAAATGATGCCCTATGCAAAGAAGTGATTTAAATCCCAAGGAAAAATTAAATGCAGTCCCAGATAATGAATGAATCTATTAGTATCAAGGTCCAGTCATAAACAGAGTCATTAGTAAAGATAACAGGAACTGGATACATCCAATCTGTGAGTTAAAGCAAAGGAGGATGAGGAACACGGCATATATTCAGAGGCCTTCACTGCAGATGCACAGGTCAAAGCAGCTAGTATTGCCAGAAAGAGATTCTCAGGTGACTTAGGTCTAGGTGTGTTCTGTAGAATATCTTCTCCCTTGCTGCATAGGGCCTTAACTTGGCCCGAGGTGGCAGACTTGACTCTGACGATATAGCCGATAACTCCCTCTGCCCTTCAGCTGGAGGCCTGCCGTCTCTCTGGTGACCTCTACCATCTCCTTGCCTTCTGTCACTGTCCCTGATGGCCTTGGGTCAGAGGAGCCTAAACGAAATCCATAATGTTTCAGGGGATCCATCTGCAATGGCAGATGCATACCCCTTCCCAACTTTCTTCTGAAGAAGTAGAAATAGGGAAGTTAATGCATCAACTTGCTTATTCCCTTCTGAAATAAAACGAAGGAGGCTGGAGTGTGTGCAGTAGGAGTCTAGTGCTAGAACTAAACCTACAACGTTGACAGAAGCTGAAACGATATTTAAAGGCTTATGAATTAGCCATAGTTAATGAGTCCAAACAGCCAGTTCTACCTGCTGGAGTGGGGAAATGAAGAATTGATAGAATATCCGGACCATGGATGTCTCCTATGACATCGATGACCCATCAGCAAAATAAGTACCTGCCTGTAGGATGGGAGAAGGCTGGACAATGTCTGTAATCACAAATTCAGTTTGCATGAGAAGATTCCAAAGCTCACCAGCTGGATACTGTTCCTTCAACAGGAATCTGAAAATTTGAAAATCCAGAGTTCTGTAACAACTCTTCAAAAACTGCTTGTCAATTGAGGGTAATATAAGATAGCAAGGATCAAATTCATATAATTGTTGACATGGGGTCCTTCCCTGATTTACTAATTGAGCAAGAAGAGTAAGGTAAGCAGTCCGTATTGTGTGGTTGGTATGGTATAGATAAATCCATTCCAAAGGTTTATCTTCTTGTGCCTGTAGGAGACAGTTTAGCCGGGAAAATAGTAAACTTAAAGGCAGTGAAGGATCCACACGATACACAAATGCCTCTTAGTCTGAATTGGTAATGAATTCTATTTCCCTGCATGCCCTAGCTTGTCTAGGTTGTAAGGTTAGCATTTTAATAACAACCCAAACTAATGCTCAAGTGACCCCAATTTTTTTATTATTATTTTTATTTATTTTTCATACCAACCACAGTTTGCCTTCCCTCTTCTCCTCATGTCCCTCCCCTCACCTCCATTCTATCCCCTTCCATCCACTCCTCAGAAAGGGGCAGGCCTCCCATGGGAGTCAGCAAAGCATAGCACATCAAGTTGAGGCAGGACCACGTTCCTCCCCTCTGCATCAAGGCTGAGCAAAACATCTCACCATAGGGAATAGGTTCCAAAAAGCCAGCTCATGTCCCAGGGGCAAATCCTGGTCACACTGCTAGGGGCCCCACAAACAGACCAAGCTACACAACTGTCATCCACACGCAGAGGGTCCAGGTCAGTCCCGTGCAGGCTCACTAGCTGTAGGTTCTCTAGCTGTCGGTCTAGAGTCTGAGCTCCCACGAGCTTGGGTCAGCTGTCTGTGGGTTTCCCTGTCATAATCTTGACCCCCCCACCTTTGCTCATATAGACCCTCCTCCCTCCCTTCAACTGAACTCCAGGAGCTCAGCCCAGTTCTTGGCTGTGGATTTCTTCATCTGCTTCCATCAGTTACTGGATGAAAGTTTTATGATGACAATTAAGGTAGTCATCAATCTGATTACAAGAAAATGCCAATTTAGGTACCCTCTCTACTACTGCTAGGAGTCTTAGTTGGGTGACCCCAAATTTAATTGGGGTCTTATTCCCTTGTTTAAACCCCTTTTCAATATTCTTTCAAACCTGTCCCATACTTCTTCATTTAAAGTTCCTTCTTCTGGAAACCAGAGATCTAATCATAAACTGTGCAATATTACTTTATACTGTGTAAATATATGTTGCTGTGATTGTTTTAATAAGGAAGTTGATTGGCCTATAGCTGGACAGAATAAGGTTAGGTTGGACACTGGGAAGAAGAAGGGCAAAATCGGAGGAGTCTCCAGATAGACAAGGAGAGAAAACGAGGTATAAGATGAAAGAGAGGTAACACCATGTGCGGTAGAATGTAGGTTAATATGAATGTAGGTTAATATACATTTAAGTTGTAAGCTTAGCTAGTAATAAGCCTGAGCCATTGGCTGAGCATTTATAGTTAATATTAAGCCTTTTTGTGGTCTCTATGTGCTTGTTGTTGGTGTTTAGGAAAGCTATTGATTTGTGCAAGATGATTCTGTATCCTACCACATTGCTAAATTTGTTTATTCTTTTTAGAAATTTTGTAGTGGAATTTTTGGGATCACTGATATATAGCATCATGTCATCTACAAATAGTGATCATTTGATTTCTTCTTTCTCTACTCATATCCATCTAATTTTCTTCTCTTGCTTTATCACTTCAGCTAGTGCTCCTAGCATCATGTGTCTCATTCCTGATTTCAGTAGAATTGCTCCAAGCTTTTCTCCATTTAGGATGAGGCTGGCTGTGAGTTTCTCACTTATAGCTTTTATTATGTTGAGCTATGTTCCCTTTAAACCTATGTTAGCTTGCACTTCGACCATGACAGCATGTTAATTTGTCAAACTTTCTGTTCTGCAACTATAAGATTCAGGTGTGATTTTTATCTTTAAGTCCATTTATGTGGTTTGTGGTTTATTACATTTATTGATTTGTGTATGTTGAACCATCCCTGTCTTCAGGGATAAAACCAACTTGGTCATGGTAGATAATAGTTTTAATGTGTGTCTGTAATCTGTTTGCAAGTATTTTATTGAGCATTTTTAAGTCCATATTCATCAGGGATATTGGACCTTAGATTTCTTTCTGTTGTGTCTTTTCCTGGTTTTAGTATTTAAGTGATAGTGGCTAGAAGGAGTTTGGGAATGCTCCTTCTATTTCTATTATTTTGAATAGTTTAAGAAGGATTGGATATAGATCTTTGAAAGTCTGGTAGGATTTTGCTATGAATCAGTCTCATCCTAGAATTTATTTTTAAGTTGGAAGTCTTTTATTACTATTTCATTCACCTCATTAGTTATGGGTCTGTTTAGGCGGTTGATCTCTCCTTGGTTTAATTTTGGTAATGTGGTTGAATCTAGAAATGTTTCCAATTATTTTAGTTTTTCCAGCTTAATAGAATATAGGCTTTAAAAAAATTCCTTTATAATAGTCTGAATTTCTTTGGCGTTTGTTTTATAAAGAACATTATTGTGTCACTGTTTATTTCTAATTCTGATAATTGAGGGCCTCCCTCTCTCCCTCCCTCTCTCCTTCTTTCCTTCCTTCCTTCCTTCCTTCCTTCCTTCCTTCCTTCCTTCCTTCCTTCCTTCCTTCCTTCCCTCCCTCCCTCTACTTCTTTTCTTCCTTCCTGCCTTCCTTCCTTCCCTCCTTCCCTCCCTCTCTCCTTCTTTTCTTCATTCCTTCCCTCCTTCCCTCCCTCTCTCCTTTTCTTCCTTCCCTTCCTCCCTCCCTCCTTTTCTTTCTTCCTTCCTTCCCTCCCTCCCTCTCTCCTTCTTTTCTTCCTTCCTTCCTTCCCTCCCTCCCTCTCTCCTTCTTTTCTTCCTTCCTTCCTTCTTCCTTCCTTCCCACCCTCCCTCCCTCCTTCCTTCCTTCCTTCCTTCCTTCCTTCCTTCTTTTCTTGTTGATGTTCTTAGTTGGGGCCAAGGGTCTGTCAATCTTACGTATCTTCTCAAAGAACCAGCACTTAGATCCATTGATTCTTTGTGTTGTATTCTTTGATTCTATTTCACTGAGTTCTCCTCTGATTTTTATTATTTCTTGCTTCTCATTGGGTTTGGTTTGGTTTTATTTCTCCAGAGTTTGGAACCACATCAGTGTTTTATTTGTGTTTTACTTTTAAATGTAGGCTCTCGGAGCTGTGAATTTCCTCATAGGACAGCTTTCGGTGTGTCCCAGAGGTTTTGTTGTGTTTCATTTTCATTTAGTTCCAGGAAGTTTTTCTTTCTTGGTTTCTTTTTGAGCCCTTCATCATTCAATAATAAGCTGTTTAATCTCCACGAGTTTACACACTTACTAGAGCTTTGCTTGCTGTCGACTTTGTTTTATTGCATTGTGGTCGGACAGGATATAAGCCGTAGCTCCAATCTTTCTGATTTGTAAAGACTGTTTCTCTGTGTGTTTGTGTCCCAGGATTCGTTCTGGCTCATAGAAGTTTCTATGTGTTGCTGAGTAGAATGTGTATTCTTTGGTGTTTGGGTGAACTAGTCTGTGAAGACCATCTGATATTTGGTGTCAACTAATTCTGGTATTTCTCTGTTTATTTTTTGTTCAAATGACTTGCCTTTTGGAGAAAGTGTGGTGTTGAAATCACTGTTATTAGTGGATTGGCACCAATTTGTCTTTAAATTTAGTAATACATCATCCCCTTGAAATTGTGTGCCCTAGAGTATGGTGAATATATATTTAGGATACTAATATCTTTCTGGTTAATTCACCCCTTGATTAGAGTGAAGTATCCTTCTTTATCTTATCTGATTAGTTTTAATCTGAAGTCTATTTTGTCAGATATGAAGACAACAGCACCTGCTTCCTGGTCCCATTTGATGGAAATAATTTCTGTTTATCCTTTTACTGTAGGGCAGTACCTATCTTTAAAGTCAAGGTTTTTGCAGATAACAAGATATATAAATTTTCCTCTTTTTTCTTTGGGGGTCTTCAAGGCAGATTTTCTCCATGTAGCCCTGGCTTTCCTGGAACTCACTCTGCAGACCTGCAAATCAGACTGGTCTCAAATTCAGAGGTCTGCCTGCCTCAGCCTCCTGAGTGCTGGGATTAAAGGCATGTGCCACCACTGCCCAGCTTGGATTTTGCTTCTTGATCCCTTCATTTAGCCTGTGCCTGTGAGTGGAATATTGAGGTCATTGAAATTTAGGGTTATTACTGAAATGTGTTTGTTGATTGTCATTGAGTTAATGACTTTTGGTGTTGTTGGTATTTTATTACAAAATATTGAAAAATTTGCCCAACATATTGCTTCCTGTCTTTTCCTTAGGTTTGGTTTGTTTCATTTTTTTTAAATTTTTGTATTTTGTTTTTCAAGACAGGATTTCTCTGTGTAGCCTTGGCTGTCCTGGAGCTTGCTCTGTACATCAGGCTGGCCTTAAGCTCATAGAGATCCATCTGCCTCTGCCTCCCAAGTGCCGGGATGAAAGGTGTGTGCTGCCACTGCCCAGCTGATATCAAAATTTTAGGCTGTTTGTATTCTGCCAAGTTTTCCCTTCTTCAGTTATGGTAGATAGCTTTTCCGGGACTGTTAATCTAGGTTTGTTATCATGGTGTTTTAGGACTTGGAGTGCATTACTCCAGGCTCTTCTTGTTAGCATCCATGAGCCCGGATGAACCTGGCCCCACCCCTTGAGGATCTGGCAGAGTATGTCTCTGCCCTGCATCACTCCTAGGGCCAGGCAGGCAGTGTCCTGTGTCTTTAAAAGGTGAAACTCCACCTACTTTGCTCTCTTCTCCCTCTTCCCCTTTCTCTCTCTCTGCATCTCTCTCTTTCTCTTGCTTTCTCTCTTCCCTCCCCACTTCCTCTATCTCAATAAACTTCTCACTGAAGCTCTGTCTGCGTGGTGTAGTTGTCTCTTGCCCACCGTGGAACCTCTTGGCTCTTTCCTGCCAAGGTCTCTTGTGCACAGAACCATAACACTTCTGGCTTTCAGAGTTTCCATTGAGGAATCAGCTGTTAGTCTGGCAGACTTTTTTTTAAAATATGTGTTTGTGGACCTTTTGTGTGTTTATTTTTTTTCTCTTGCTGGCTTTTTCCCTGTCAAGAAAAAAAAAAAACAAGGGCTTTACTTCTAATGCAAGAATTAATCTAGGGCCTCCACTTGTCTTCTTAGAAATCTTTATTATGGTAGTGGGAATTTGGATAGAAGTGTTACTGGGTGTTGAACTGGTCACCTGGGATGGACATACTGTACTTTGAGTATAAAAAGACCAGAGACTTAGTAGCACATTAATGATACTGCCAAGCCTTGCCCATATATATGTTAAACTCTCAGACTCCAATATCGTTTGGGAGATATTAGGGTCATATCATAGGACCTCACAACTCTAACAAGGCCAGCTCAGTTACTCGTAAGTCCTTCCTTTAAGCCCAGGGACTACCTGAGTCCCTTCTTGGGGTCCTGACATGAGGTTTAGGGAAGTCAAAATGTATGCATAACTAAGTCATCCTGGTCAAAGAGTGGTCCTAACCATCATCATTGTCCAGGCTCCAGTTTCTCCCACAAGGCGACTGACAGATGGTCAGCACTGTGTTAAATATCTTCTGGGAGACAA
Source organism: Bramus lutescens (assembly GCA_001685075.1). NCBI lineage: Eukaryota > Metazoa > Chordata > Mammalia > Rodentia > Cricetidae > Bramus > Bramus lutescens. Next base: position 156,033 of record LOEQ01002948.1, on the reverse strand, counting down.
GCACCCCTCTGGCTGGCAACAGGCCTCAGTCTTTTCCTTCTCCCAGCATGAGACTCCCAGGAAAACTAAAATATCTTGGGGTCCATTGCTTTAACAATCTGATGGCCAAAAGGAGGAGCACAGCTTTCTTCTTGTTAGGATGATTATAACACATTTCTGATAATTTCATCCTCAGACAAGGAAAGGCTGCTGGATGCTGAGATGATACTTTGGTGTTCTGGTACCCCAGGCACTGGACAGCTGTCACATCTCTACTTCCCTACTCCAGGGCAAGAAAATGAGAATTTCCTGGTTGGAGAGTTAGCAGGCTGTCAATGCTGGCTTATGACATTTCTCACAGGTCCGTTCTGTAGCTCTGGTTGTCTCCTCCATCCAATGAGGGCCACAGAATGTTCCTGAACTTCAGTGCCCCCATGATGATCACTGATAAGGGTAGACAGGGTGTAAGACAGACCCTGGTGGGACGTGTATAAGTGGAATTTCCAGTCTTCTAAGTTCAATAATGTGTTATGCAAAAGAAAATCAAGACTTTCAAGTCCTTCCCACCCAGAGGGAGCTGTTCACTAATACAGATGTACCTCAAGACAAAGGATTTTGGACAGAGGCTGTAACATGGAGGCTGGCTTGCTTGTTGGGGTTTCTGTCCTGCCTGGTGCCCCACAGCTGGCAAGCCCCAAAGAAAATCACACAGAGAT
>LOEQ01002948.1:125986-137385 GCA_001685075.1 Bramus lutescens | reverse complement strand
AGAGAGAGAGAGAGAGAGAGAGAGAGAGAGAAGCTGATCCTAGGCATTTCCCCTTGTTCCATCTCTAAATAGCATCACACTGAAAGCTTGGGCTCAATAATTAAGTTAAAGAAAACATGTGTTATGTGTATATATGTTATATATGTGTGCATGTGGAGGCCAGAGGTTGACCTTTATACATGTATGCATGTGGAGGCTAGAGGTTGACCTTTATACATGTGTGCATGTGGAGGTCAGAGGTCAACCTCTAGGCATGCGTTGTTTGTCCTGGGGATTGAGCTCAGGTCTCCATGTTTGCAAGGAAACACTTTATTGACTTAGTCATCTCTCTAGGCCTCAACAAGTGAATTTCAAGGGAACACACACACTGATAGCCCACCATACTGGGCCAGGAGTAAGCCCCACATGTTAATTTATATAAGTTGTCATATACATGTGTGAAAATGCTGTGACAAAACTTGTTATCTTATCCAGTTAATATGGAAAAGTGAAACATGGTAAAGTGTCTATTTTTACAAGTATAGATTATGTTGTAAAGACTGTAGTGAGCTAGAGGAAGTAAAATACTTGTAGTCTCAATTATTAGATCATGAAAAGATACAAAAACTTTTGATGACTCAAGAAATAAGAACAGGGCCTAGAGAGATTGCCCAGTGGTTAGGAATGCTTGCTCTACAATTATGAGTACCTGAGTTTGGATCCCAGTAGCCACATAACAAGTTGAGCATCTCTGCAGATGCCTGTGAGCCCCACTATGAGAGGAGCTGAGAAAGGAGGATCGCTGTGGTCTTCCTGGAGTCCAGCCTACCCACGAAGTTCAGGTCCATGGAAAGAGTCCTGCTCAAAAATATAGGTGGAGAGTAATAATGGAGGACACATGATGCCCTCTTCTGGACTCCATGTACATACATAGTCATGCATGTGCGCACACACACACACACACACACACACACACACACTGTCATGTGTACTGGCTTGACTGCAGCAAGCTGTCAGAGTACATTGATATTGTTCTTTTGAGCATTTGCTATTTGAACTCAGAGAAAGGAGCGGCTATGGAAATGCACCTGTTCGCTAGCCTACTTGATTATATCATTAAGAAGAAATGTCTTCCTTACTGTTAGAGGTGGCTGACGTAGAATTTGAAGACAGTGATTGCCATTAGGAATATTACAGCCAGTGGCAGAGCACTCATGGTTTGAGAATGCCTAAGTCTGACGTCAGAATTCAGAAATAAGTTAGTGGGAACATTAGCACACTGTCCTTGGTGTTATTAGGATGTCCTGCCCAAAGTTAGCATAGTCAGATAAATAAGAACATGGGACATTCATTTTGCATTCTCACTTACCACTCCCAGCCCAGTTTCTTTTTTTTCTTTTTTTTTTTTTGCCAGACACAGTTGACAGGAATGAAGGCTACTTTTTCCTACATCCAGAGCAGATATAATCTGGTAGATGAGACAACACATAATTAGAACATTAAATAGAGCTGTGCTACTTGGGAGTGGCAGGTGTGAGCTCCAAGAATAGACTCAGCCCATCTTTCTCGAGAGCTTATTTCATTCCATGGCAAACAATTTAAAACCAAGTTGGCTTATATTGAAATATTTGTATTGGTTACTTTCCTTGTTGCTGAAAAAAAAAAACAACCTGACAAAAGCAATTTAAGGGTTTCTTCCAGCTCAGATATAGAAAGTGCAGCTGGTCACAGTGGAGGCGGCGTGACCACGGGAACATGAAGCAGCGGGTCACATGATGTCCCCTATTCAGGAAGCAGTATGTGACAAATGGTGGTGCCCATCTCACCTTCTCTTTATTCTGTCCAGGACCCCAATCCATGGGATGGTGCCACCCACATTTAGTGAGTTTCCCTGCCTCTACTAGCCTAATCTACAAACTTCCCCATTGACATGTCCAGAGATTTGTTTCCATGGTGATGCTAAAGGCCATCAAGTTGACAATCAAGACTGTTGATCATGCCTGGATACACTTTTAGTAGAATGCCAAATGTGGAAGTGATGTGGGTGGAAATGATAGAGTAGGGACTCTGAGAATTATCTCCCAAAAAGCTATTAGAAAGGGTGCTATGCAAGCTTCCAAGATAGGTGAGAAATCAATAGTCCTATTAAAGTGTGACGTCTATGAGCCACAACAGTGACTACCATGGCAAGATACCCCCAAAGGTGCTATAGTGATACTTGTACCCTGTATTAACTTAAGATCTGTCCAATGGGAGGGAAATCCTGCCTGATACTGGAAACCTAGTCAACTACTCAGGGCTCATGAGGTCATGGATCTTAGGGGGGAGTCCACTTCCACCACTTTACTGGACCAGCATAATTCCTACTGTGTTATAAAACTTATCTTTATACCCATAGGTAAATATAACTGTCACTAATCATAGAAGCTTCTCTGCTTCTCTTTACAGCATGGAGACAGCCACAGCAAACCACGGTCAAAATGCAGAGAACAGATAGTGGGGAGCCCAGGCCCAACAGATGTATCTATATGATACAACTGTACTTAAGGCTCAGGGAATACCAAGGAAGATGGGAACAGAAAGACTATAAGAGCCAGAAGACCAGGAAATTGGTTGTGAGATTGTTTCTTCTAGAAATGACAGAGAAGCTACACCCATGAGACCCTAACAATATGGCTACCTAAACTAGCCCTGAACAGTAACTCCACCAATAGCCATGTAGCCACAGAAGTGGTGTCAATCTCATGGTATTGCTCCTAGGCAAAGAACTACAAACAACCCCCTGCTACCGTTCTGGGCTCTCTCCATCTCTAAGTGGCAGCTCCCAAGATGAAGAAGCACATTCTAACTAGAGCCTCTGGTGGACACACCTGGCAGGATCTCAGAAGCATTTCATACTGGTTAACACACAGAGACAACACACTCCTCTGAACCAAAAGGAATAACAGAATCCATGAAGCAGAACCCAGTGAAGACAAGACCAGATATCAGCAGCTAGAATTAAAACACCCCCAAACCAGAAGCCTAGACACTAGACACCAGTATCAAACACAGTAACAGCCAGGACAGTATGTCTCCACGAAATCCCAGTCACCTTACCACAGCAGGCTCTGAGATATGGGATATAGCTGGAGCACCAGATAAGGATTTCAAAATGGCCTTTATGAATATGTTAGAGGACTTTAAAGAGGATATTGTAAGAGGAGAGTGCTTGTTTCCCAAATCCTCAGACCTGAATAATCACACCGAAACTGTATTAATTACAGCACTGTTCAGCTAATGACTCAGGCATATTTCTAGCTAGCTCTTACATTTTGAATTAACCCATTTCTATTAATCTGTGTATTGCCATGAGGCTGTGGCTTATCTGAAAGTTTCCAGCGAGGGTCTTTCTCCTTGGGTAACTATGTGGCATCTCCCTGACTCTGCCCACTCTCTCTCTTTATATCTCTTCCAGCCTGGCTAAATTCTGTCCTGCCATAGGCCAAAGCAACTTTATTCATTAGCCAATAAAAGTAACACATATACAAAAGGACATCCCACATCAGGATATGAATAAGCCTATTAAAGAAATCTATAAAGATATACACAAACAGTGGAATAAAATGATGAAAATAGTCAAGACTGGAAACAGAATCAATAAAGAAAGCCAAACTGCAAGAAAACTGGAAATTAAAAATTTAGGACAAGCCTCACCAACAGAATGCGAGATATGGAAGAGAAAATCTCAGGCACTGAAGATAAGATAGAAGAAATGGATAGCTCAGTTAATGAAAATGTTAAATCTAAAAAAACATACAGGCACAAAACACCCAGGAAATCTGGGACACTGAAAAGACCCAACCTAAGAATAATAGGAACAGAAGAAAAGAAACCCAGGACAAAAGCACAGAAAATATTTTCAACAAATTCATAGAAGAAAATGTCCCCAACTTGAAGGGGGAGGGGCATATCAAGGTACAAGAAGCATTCAGAACACCAACCAGACTGGACCAGAAAATAAATTCCCCTTGGTCCATAATAATAAAAACTCTAAATGTACAGAACAAACAATATTAAAAGGTAGAGAAAACGACCAAGTAACACAGAAAGGCTGACTTACTAGAAAAATTCTGACTTCTCAATGGAGACTCTAAAAATGAGTAGGGCCTGGATAGATAGATGTTCTACAGACTCGAAGAGGTCACACATTCAAGCTCAGACTACTATACCCAAAATTTTTTCTATCATAATAGATTAAGAAAGAAAGACATTCCACAATAAAACCAAATTTAAGCAATATCTATCTACAAGCAGCACTTATAGAAGGCCCTAGAAGGAGTACTTCAGCCTGAAGGGGCTAACCACACCCAAGAAAACATGAGGAATAAAGGGTGGAGACCCCACACCACCACAAGAACAAAGTAATGAGAATCAGCAAACACTCTCACTGGTAACTCTCAACATCAGCGGTCTTAGTTCCCCAATAAAAAGATGCAGACTAACAGAATGGGTTAAAAAACAAGATCCAACCTTCTGCTGCATCCAAGAAAAACACCTTAACATCAGGATGGACACCATCTCAGGGTAAAAGGATGGAAAAAAGACATTCCTAACAAATGGATCTAAGAAGCAAGCCAGTGTAGTCACTTTTAATATCTGACAAAATAGACTTTGGTCCAAAAAGTAATGAGAAGCGATTGACCTTTTAGTCAATACATCATCAAAGGAAAAAGCCACCAAGAGGATATTCAAATTCTTAACATCTATGCTCCAAACACAAGGGCATCCAACTTCATTAAAAAAATTACCGCAGTTAAAGAACAGATAGACACTTACAGAATGATAGTGGGAGACTTCAATACCCTACTCTCCCCAGTAGGCAGGTCAGCCAGACAAAAAATAAACAGGGATGTACTGGAGCTAACAGGTGTTATAAACAAATGGACCTAATAGGTTTTTCTGTAAAAAAAATTTCACCCAAGCTCAAAACAAAACTTCCCCTTTTCTCTAAACCTCATGGAGCTTTCTCCACAACTGACCACATACTCTGTCACAAAGCAAGTTTCAACAGATACAAGAAAATTAAAATAAGCCCCTGCATCCTATCTGAGCACCGCGGATTAAAGCTGGATGCCAACAACAGAAACAACAGAATGCCTACAAACTCGTGGAAAGTGACCAACTCCATACTGAATGGGTCCAACAGAAACCAAGAAGGAAATGAAATTAAGAACTTTCTAGTATGGGACGGAAATGAAAACACAGCATGCCCAAACCTATCGGACATGGTGCAGGCTGTTCTAAAAGGAAGTGCATAGCACTAAGTGCCCACATTAAAAAAAAAGTGGCACAGAAATTGTGGGAGTGGCCAACCGATGACTGGTCCAGCCTGAGACCCATGTCACGAGAGGGAGCCCACTCCTGACACTGCCTGGAGTGTCAGGACTCAGAGCCTGGATGGCCCAGAGACCTTAGAAGGAACCAAACTCAACTGGTAAAAAAGTCAATATAATGATGTCTAATGATATTCTACTATACCCATAGATTGGTGCCTAGCCCAAAAGTCATCAGAGAGGCTTCATCTAGCAACTGATGGAAACAGATGCAGAAATCATAGCCAAATATTAGGTGAAGCTCAAGAATTTTGTAGAAGACAGATGAAGGATTGTAGGAGCCAGAGGGATCAACGATACCACAGGAAAACCCACAGAATCAACTGACCTGGGTTCACAGAGGCTGAGCTGACAGCTCGGGAGCCTGCATGAGGCCGACCTAGGACCTTTGCATGTGTTACAGTTGCGTAGCTTGGCTTCCTGTGGGACGCCTAACCGAGGGAACAAGTGCTGTCTTTGACTCTTTTGCCGGCTTTTGAATTCTCATACTGGGTTGCCTTGTCCAGCCTTAATGCGAGGGAAGGTGCCTACTCTTACTACAACTTGATACAGCATGTTTAGTTGATATCCATAGGATGTATATGCCCTTTTCTGAATAGAAACGGAAGAAAAATGGATGGTGGGAGGGGCAGATGGGATTTGAGGGGAGTGAATAGGAGGAGGAGGGAGGGATGGGAAACTGTGGTTGGGATGTAAAAAATAATAACAATTTTTAAAAAAGAAAAACTGTAAAGATCCCATATTAATAACTTAACAGAACACCTGAAAGATCTAGAGCAAAAAGAAGGAATAACATCCCAAAGGAGTAGATGGCAAGAAATAGTCAAACTTAGGGCTAAAATCAACAAAATAGAAACAAACAGCAGCAACAAAGAAAACAATACAAAGTGCCAATGAAACAAAGAATTGGTTCCTTGAAAGAGTCAATAAGATGGAGATCAAAATAAGATGGAGACCAAAATGAAAATTAGAGAAGACCAAAATGAAAATTAGAGATAAAAAGGAGATATAACAAAAGACATCAAGGAAATCCAGAGAATCATAGGAAATTAAAAAACCTGTATTCCAAATTTGAAAGTCTAAAATAATAATTTTCTTGCTATATGCTACCTCTCAAAGTTAACTAAAGATTTAAGCAGACCTATAATTCCTAGTAAAACAGAAGCAGTAAGTATAAGTCTCCCAACCAAAACAAAAGCCCAAGATCAGATGTTTTAGAGCAGAATTCTACCTGATTTTCAAAGAAGAGTTAATGCCAATACACCTCAAATAATTCCACAAAAATACAGACTGAAGGACTATTACCCAGTTCTTTCTATGAGACCACAGTTACCTTGATACTTAAACCACATAAAAGACCTGAAAAAGAAAATTACAGATCAGTTTCCCTGATGAACACAGATGCAAAAATTCTCAATAAACTTGCAAACTGAATCCAAGAACAAATCAAAAAGATCATCTACCATGATCAAGTAAACTTCGTCTTAGAGACGCAGGATTGTTTCAACATACATAAATCAATAAATGTAATTCAACATATAAACAGACTGAAAGACAAAAACCACATGATCATCTCATTAGATGCAAAAAGGCCTTTTTTTTTAAACTGAGTAATACTCCGTTGTGTAAATGTATCACATTTTTTTCATCCATTCTTCAGTTGAGGAGCATCTGGGTTGTTTCCAGGTTCTGGCTATTATGAATAATGCTACTATGAACATAGCTGAGTAAGTGTCCTTGTGGTATGATTGAGCTTCCTTTGGGTATATGCCCAAGAGTGGTATTGTATCACTGGGTCTTGAGGTAGATTGATTCCCAGTTTTCTGAGAAGTCGCCATACTGACTTATATAAAGTTTGTACTTCCACCAGCAGTGGAGGAGTGTTTCCCTTATTCCACATCCTCCCCAACATAAGCTGTTGTCAGTGTTTTTGATCTTAGCCATTCTGACAGGTGTTAAGATGGCATTGCAGACTCATTTTGATTTGCATTTCACTGATGACTAAGGATGTTGAGCAATTCCTTAAATGTCTGTTTGTTTTCTAAAAGAGGCAGAGAAGGTGTGGATCTGGATGGGAGGAGAGATGGGGAGAAAGTGGGAGGAGTGGGGAGACCATAATCAGAATATATTGTATGAAAAGAATCCATTTTCAATAAAAGGGAAAAGAATAAATGGAGTTCATCAATTTGAGAGAGTGTGAGGGGTAGCATAGGAGGAGGAGGGAGGGACACAGGAGGGTTGGGGTAGGGATGAAAGGGAAGCAGTATGTGATGTGATTATATTTTAATTAAAACATTTAAAAGGCCATTAGAAAATGGGTAGAAATTGACAGAATCTTTTTTTCTTTGAATGTTGGAAATGATTCAAATTGCAAAAATCTGGCTCGCTTTTGGTTCTAAGCCTTGGTTACATCTCCCCAAATAACCTTAAAATGTCACAGGCCATATTTATAGTAAAATTATCTTCTTAGCAGCCTCATAAGGAAACAGACATGCTCATAGGGCTTTCAAAGCCCATTTGCCGAATGGTTACCATTATACTCTGGTCAAGCAGTCCACAGAAAACTCGCTGATAAGGGTGTTTTACCCATGGCCTGTGTCTGCTTACACAAAGTTAAAGGCATTTTTCGTTACAGGGCATCTCTTGAAAACAGTTACAGGCAATTGAGTAATTTCACAGACATCTGGGGCAGTGACTAACACACAGCCGACTAACCAAAACCTCTGAAAGAAAAATCTTGGGAAATGAGATAGCCACGGGCCATTCAGCATTCTGGAAATAACCCTGGTAACTGAGGAGACTTCAGGCTATAATAAAAACAAGTAGATTGCTTAATCAGCTTTATAAAAGTAAAACAGAAAAGCAAAACCAAAACTCTCTGGAGCTAGAGAATTTGATGTTCAGGGTAGTCAACAGCTTATGATATGAATCATCCTGCTTTTAACAAAACAGTATGAACACTGGAAGACACAAAGGCAGGGCCCATTGACAGGAAAATAAAAATAACCTCTAGACACTGTTTCCAAGGACTTACTAGACACAGGCTTTAGAGAGCTGTTTAGATCCAGTTTGGTGGTACATGCTTGTGGCCCCAGCTGCTAGGGAGGTTGGGGCAGAGGATCTCTTGAACCCAGGAACTTGGGCTAGCCTGGGCAATACAGTAAGACCATGTTACTTAAAATGTAAGTATATTCAAGTGACAAAAAAGACAAACAAATTAGACCATTCTAACAACAAACAAACAAACAAACAAAAAACCAAATAAGCAAAAACCAATATCAGGACAAATAGAAATGTCGATAAAAACATAAAAATGGCCTCTATGTATTTATATATAGAAAAGTCTGAAGTGGGCTTGGTTTCAATCCCAGAAGTGAGAGGCTGAGGCAGGAGGAATGTGAGCTCTGGGCCATGCTGGGCTATGTAGTGAGACCCTGTCTCTCACTCTTTCAAGAAAAGAATATTCTAAGATACAAACCTCATTGGTGCAACCTGAGAGCAGTTGTAAGAAGCAGAAGATGAACCTCAATGACTTGGAATAGATGTCCATCGAGAATGGTATTTCAGTAATAGGAAATCAAGGTGAGCTGAGCCACAGACCAGAGTCCAGTGGGTACCATCAAACACGCCATGCTATGCATAATGTGGGTTTCAGATGGCTGGGTGTTGGTGAAATAATAGATGAAGGCTTAGAGATTGATGAACATTGGCCTGTACTTTCAAGTACTCCACACACTTCAAGGAGGAACAATTTAGAGAGATCCACAACAATCACATCACAAGCAAATGTCAAAGGGCAAAGACACTAGGTCTCCATCTCTGGTGGGACAGAAAGCACCATACAATGAGGTTTCTGGCTTTTGTAGGACCAGAACCAGAAAACATCAGGCACCTAGGCTTCCAGCCTCCACAGAATCAGAGATGTGCTGGTTAGTTTCACATCAGCTTGACACAAGCTAGACTCACTGGAGGAGAAGAAGCTTCATCTGAGAAAATGGCCCCCTCAGATTGGCCTATGGACAGGCCTGCGGGGCATTGTCCTGTTTGATGATTGATGTGAGAGGGCCAGGCTCACTGTGGATGGAACCACTCCAGCACTAGTGGTCCTGGGTTCTTCTGTTAGGAAGCAGGCTGAGCAAGCCATGAAGAGTAAGCCAGTAAGCAGCACCCTTCCATGATACATCAGCTCCAGCCTACAGGTTTCTGTCTTATTTGAATTCCTGCCCTGATTTTCCTCAGTGATAGATTGTTTTCTGGAAGTGTGAGGTAAAATAAACACCTTTCTTCCCAAGTTGCTTTTGGTCGTGGCCTTTTATCACAGCAATAAAAACCCAGAAGCGCCATGGGCAGGTCCCAACACCAAGCCCTGAACTTTTTACACTGGTGAGCTTCGGTTTTGCTTTGATTTGGTCATGACTGTGCCCTGGTTCTTCCATCGTGGGGTGAGAAAGCATTTAACTTGCTTCTTTTACTAGGGTCCACAGAACTTTAAGGGAGATTGGAGTTTTAAAGATGCTTCAGAATTGGAGATGAAAAGCGTGCCATCAAAACAGACTATAGTGAAATGGAAAACATTATTAGCAAGTACTTTGTGAGTGTACACCAGTAAAACCTAGAATAAATAGAAGGATTTCTTAATATGTATCATCTACAAAAATTAAAGCCAGAAGCTATAAATAACTTAAACATAACTCACTGCGAGCAATGAGATTGAAGATGTAATCAAAATTCTCCCACAGAGAAAAGCCAGGATGGGACATATTCACTACTGAATTCTACGCAACTTCCAAGGAAGATTTCAGACCAGTTCGGATAAACTTGTTCCTCAAAATACAAAGTGAAAATTTCCAGATGGAAACACAGGACCTACTCTTGAAGACACTGGAGTAGGAAAGAACACCAAAAGTTCAGGAGCCAGTCCCAAGTATCAACAGAAGTGACCACGTGAAAATCGAAGGCTCTGCATAGCAACAAAACCCAGTAGAGTCCACACCCAAAGAGTGGGAGACTGCCTTTACAAGCCATGCTCCAGACACAGGGCTGATGTCTAGATACGCCAACATCTGCAAAATTAAATAGCAAGGAAATAAAACTACCAACCAATAGATGGACTAATGAATTGAATAGATGGTTTTCAAATAAAAAGTTACAAGTGGCCAATAGCTCTTTTTAAAAGTTTTCAATCTCTCTAGCCATCAAGGAAATATAAATGAAGTCAAGATAATGCCTCACCCCAGTCAGAATGGGGGTCACTAAGGGATCTGACAATGAGCATTTGGGTGGCTGTGCAGACAGGAGCCCCTATTCACAGCTAAGTGCAAATTAACACATCTATCTATCTATTGTGGAAATCAGTTTGGCGGTGCCTCAAAAAATTGAAAGTAGAACTACCATATGATCCAGCATTTCCCTCTGGGCATGTACCCAGAGAACTCTACACCAAGGAGATGTTTACACCACCATGTTTATTGCTGTTCTAATCGTTATAGCAAGAAAAGAGAAGCAACAGGAGATGAATGGATAATGACAATCTGGTGTGTATGTAAGGCACACTATATTCAGCCCTGAAAAAATGAAATCACAAAAGTTTCAGGGAAATTAATGGGCTTAGGTATGATATTAGTTGAGGTCACTCAATCTCAGAAAGAAACATACTGCATAATCTTCCCCCAAGTCGATCTGAGCTACAACATTTATAGGCACACGTGCGAACCAATGTATGCACAGGTGTAGTGTAGCATTTGGAAAGGAGAACAAGAGATGATAATTAATAAGACAAAATTCGCACTAGTAAGTTCACATGAACAGCATGCCTTGTGTAGGTCCTTTGAATGCTCTCTCAAGGAAGGATGGTTATCTTACCATGAGACCTAAATTTTAAACAATGTTTTTACTGACTATTCCTCTAGGATGTAGTTTCTAAAAGTATGAACAAACTTAGAGTAGTTTAGTCTTTAAAAGTTTTAGCTATTCCTTGGTCAAGATCAAAAACACTGATGACAACTTATGCTGGAAAGGTTGTGGGGAAAAGGGAACACTTCTGCA